>CM045451.1:33148719-33212186 GCA_024666655.1 Dascyllus trimaculatus
CGATGCAGCATTGTGATGCATGTGGGGGTGGGAGTGGTGGTGGGGTGGGGGGAGTGACATGCAGCTATAAATACAGACGTCATGCAGTGAGTGCATATACAGCGACCAGCATAGACAGTGGCATCGAACATGGAGAGACAAGTCAAAGGTAAGAATACCAGATTTTTTTTTCTTGATTAGTTTCTAAAATAGTTTAAAGTGATTCATTCTAAATGATACTGTAAAAATGAGACTGCTTTTGATAGCATTGCTACTTTGCAGATCTCCAAAATCCAGTGTCTTATAGATAATAGTGAACTGAAGGAGGAACTGTAAGTGTGAAAAGTAGAAACTAGCAGGAAAAAGTTAATGACTGAGTCACCAGGAGACCACATGACTGGCTTACTTGGCACAAAAGTCTTTAGGAAACAAATTGTTACCCCTCTGCCTGCCTGCAGGCCTGTATTTATTGTATTACAGCTTACAAACAAAGCTTATGTTCCGATGATTCTGGACATGATCGCCCTCGACTCAGCTTTTCATGGAACATATAGCTATTTTTTAAAAAGTCATTGATGTCTGAGCTCAAATGATTTCATTTGTCTTTATTCAGAAGTGAATCCCAGTGAAGGCCAGAGCCCTGTGGCAGACCCTGGACATCCAGTGAAATGTTCTCCGGTTGTGATTGATGATGTTCCCCTGAATGGTCCAACCCTGAATGTACTTGCAGCAGAAGACTTCATTCAGCAGTCCATGGCTATCATTATAGAAGATGCAGTGAAAAAAGCGACTGATGTCAGAGAAAAGGTGAGAATGTGCTTATTTATTGGTTCTGTAATTAGATGACATTAAAGTCTGCTGCCACTGACTTTGACCTTTGTGTGGAATAGGTTTGTGAGTGGCGCTCCCCAGATCAGCTGAAGGAGCTGCTGGACCTTGAGCTGAGAGACGGAGGAGAGTCTGACTCCAGGATCCTGCAGCGCTGCAAAGATGCCATCAGATACAGCGTCAAGACCAGTAAGTCTTCTGACTTTAATCAACTGAGATCAAAACACAGAGGCACAAATTTAACAAAGCAGCTTGCTCAGCTACTCTGGTGTTCTGGAAGTAGTGTGGAGACGCTTCCAGTGAACTCTGACACAGTTGTTTATGTATTAAATACTTAAACATTCACTCTTCCCTAAACCATGGGTGCTTATGAGACAGTTTGCTTCTCATTCTGACTGATTCATTCTGTTTGCACTTCCTTCTATAGGTTTTACATTTCTTTAGAGAGATCTTGAAAATCTTAATGCTAATTTTATGCTTTCCATCTCTTTAGAGTTGTTTTGTGTCTCTTTGTGTTTGATATGCATCTATTTTTAGTTGTTTTGCTTTAATTTGCATTTCTTTGTAGCATTGTGAGTCTTGTGGTTGTTGACTAGGAACAGCCTACCAGGCCCAAGGCCCGGGGGTCAAGAGGCCCTTTCGAAAGAAGAAATAGTTTTTCAAATTAAAAGTGATAGAAAATACGACAGATTCTTGTTTATGTACATGTAGAGGTTTTGCTGCTACAGTCTTACTTGGTCCGAGATCTGTATAACGAAGCTTGACATAGCCAGGCTTTCTCTGTGTAAGCCAGCTCAGCAAGAACTAAAGCCCCAGACAGAGATAGCAGGCATCACACAGGTAGTTCTAAACTTTCTTTGTTAACTCAGGCTTTGCTCATGCACATAAAAGGGGTCATTTAACAGGTCATTTGACTCTTCTTTCACATTAAATGAACAGATGGTGTCCCGCCTACTTTAGTCAACAGGTTGTTTTATTGGAGCGCTACGAGGAGTATAAAAATTTATGACGGTAAAAAGCGCTGCCACTGCAAATGACGCAAGACAGGATGCTGGTGGAAATCTGTTAATCGTGTGTTAATATAATTATTTTACTGATTAATGCAGCTGCTTTTTTTTCTTTTTACACAACAGCTTCACAGTAGAGCTGTTAAACTTTAAGAGTCATATTTAAACATGATATTCTATTGAAGTGCATTTACGCCTGATACTGTCCCATAATGCAGGATATCACTTCATATGATTATCGACTTTATGTTTACATCACTTTACTTCAGTCAGTGAATGTTATTGACCGAATAATTTCTGTAATACATATCAGTGGAATAATCCATTTTCTAATCTGCTGCAGTCCCAGCAGTGCATATCAGGACCTGAACATCAGAACATAGAAATGTATTTCTGCACTTTCTGCCCCATATAGTGATCAAGACTGTAACTGCATTACAGTTTGCAGATATAACATATTACCTCAGCTGGGATTCTGTATCCCTCAGAGAAATGAGGTGATTTTGTTAAAGGGAGACGCTTCTTACAGTCCATTTAAATCTGAAACTCTGAACAGAACCTGCTCTGGACCCAGTTAGCGCCTCAGCTTAAGTTACCATGGAGATCTAGCGGGTTAAGGGAGAGGTACCTTTGTGACTTGAAAACACACTGAATTACTTGGGCAGACCAAAGTACAGATAGTTCCAGAGTTCAAAACCCCAAAATCAGACCAACAAAGCAGAGGTAGAGAGGCATTGGGCAAAAATCTCGAAACAGGAAAGCAGCCATAGGTCAAATCAAGAACAGGCAACAAACACATACACACAGGCAGGATATGAAGCAGGCAGCAGCACAAACCACAACCTGGCGAACAACCAGTGCAGACTGACTGGAATATATACCGAGGAGGAAATGGGCAATGAGGTGTGTGGCATAATGAGCAAGCTGACAACTGATTGGCTGACTGAAAAATGCAGGGGCGTGTCAGTGGGTGGAGACTGTGTACTAGAGGGATCAGCTGGCAGGTGGTGACTGGAGAATGGACAGAGGGGAGGGACGGGGTTAAGGGGAGCAGGAAGCCCTTGACAGTTGGCCAACATTAGAGAGACAGTGCTGTCATATTGAGTTAGACTTATGGTTCCACTTCTGGCTGCTGTTGTACTAAAAAACCTGACAAATTTGTGAGCTAAAACATCCATCAAAACACCTGCATTACTAACATCACTAAGCGACATCGATCTGACTGTTACCTGTTCTAATTCTGTTCTGCCTTTTTTAGCCCATCCTCGTTTTTTCAACCAGCTGTATGCTGGGATGGAGCCTTACTCGATGGTGGCGAGCTTCATTGCGGAAGCCCTCAAACCCAGTCTGTGAGTCACACTTCTTACCATAATGTGTAATCATGGTGTTGTTGTGATTTAGTAACATGCAAACTAGTGTTCAAAGCAAGTGCATCACTCCTTAAAATTGCAATTGTCATCTGAAAAACCTAAGTACTGAACAATATTTGCTATAGTTTGCAACAGATGAGGTTAACTTGTGCAGTTGATGATGATGATGTTGCATAAGCTCTTACTTTCAGTGATATAGACACTCTGTGACAGGTGCAGTTGTTCCTTGGATGCTCATTTTGGAATGTTTTGAGAGCACCTCTCAGATATTGAGTAGCTTTGTCTTCACTAATACTTTTAATAAATATTTGATTCAGATTTTATTCTTGATGCTAGTCAATAATGTAACATGTGACCGTGAAAAAAGATCATCAGTACTTATGTGGTTTCCATCAGATACACGTACGAGGTGGCTCCAGTCTTTACCCTGATGGAGGACACTGTGCTGAGGAAGATGATGGAGTTAATTGGCTGGGAGGAAGGAGGAGACGGGATCTTCAATGCAGGTACAATCAGCGACAGATACTGGTGTTTGTTCCTCTGCTGCTAGGACAAGAGAAAATCAGTTCCCTGATTGCAAAATCTGGCCCACATGCTGTGTGGAGTGATGACCCCTGGGGGGTCAACTCATGGCTGCTAACTGTCAATTACATGAGACCTCTAATCAGCAATGGACCACCCATGTATCACCATTCCATGTTGTATGATGGAGGCCAGAATAATTTTCCATCCATTTTAATGTGTCACATGCAGCGTGTGAAGCATCAAGGGCAGATCAGGGATAATATTATACCTTATAATCTTTGTCTTAACTCCATCCTCGCTGCTGTTTTTCCTTCCAGGTGGCTCAATGTCCAACATGTACGCCATGAACTTAGCCAGGTACAGCCACTGTCCTGACATTAAGGAGGTCGGTCTCTCTGCTGCTCCACGACTGGTCATGTTCACGTCTCAGGAGGTAGGTTTGAAAAGTGTATAAGGTGAACACTAAATGACACCCAAAAAGATACTTGTGGCTGGGTTTTTGTTAAATCATCACATATTTCCACATTATGCCACTTTTGTCTTCATGAAAATTCTTAATGTCGGCTGTTTGTGTTCCCTCCATGGATTTCCCTCCATTTTTATTCTTACCATTCTTTTCTAGTCAGTAATTCTCAGAAATTAATGCTTCAGTCACAGTCGACTTCAAAGTGCTTTACACAGATCATACAAAAGTAAGAAAATAAACAAAAAAGGATCAAATTAGAATGAAAAATGAAAACACTTACAATGCTAATTAAAAGCAATAGCAAAACAGACAAGTCTTAAGCTTTGATCAAACAGTAGCTTTGTCGTGCGTCTTAGTTTGTTCCAAATGTGAGCTGTATGGAAGCTTGAGGCACCTTCATTATGTTTAGAGGAAGAACCAGCAGCCCAGAGCCAGCTGACCTGAGGGTAGTGGAGGGTTTCAGGCGAAAACAGTTTCCTCAAGATTTTTGGGTTTAATGGAATCAAACGAGTCATCTTTGCCAGATCAGTCTTTGCTGAATGTTGAGGCTTTGACCTGTGGGGGCTTTCCTCCACTGTGCCTCGTGCATGGGAACTATCCTCTATTATATTTAAGATTTTAGAGTTGGAGTTGTCTAAAAGGTCATTAGCTGAGGTTGAAAAAGAGGAAAGTCATGGGAAATGCCTGAATAAATGCTGTTTTCACTGATATATTGCTTTTTAAATTGTATCAGACCTACTGTGAGTGTGTGAGTGTGTGAGTGTGTGAGGAGGCCGTCATATTAAAGAATGCACAGGAGGGACCAGCAATATCAAGCACTTTAACTTTAGAGATATTAAGACCTTTAGAGGTAAACAAATCCAATGTAAGACTTTTATTGTGGGTGGGTTTGTTTCCAGAAAAATTATTCTAGAACAGACATTGAAAAATGTTGCTGCATATTTTGGTGACATAATTATTCCAATGATTTTAATTGTTTATCTTATATACTCATTCAAAGGATTCAAAAGGACTGAGTGGCATATCTCTTTACCCTCAATAAAATAGTAACTCCACTTCTTCTCTTTTCTGCTTTGACCACATTCATCAAATTAGTAGTAAGAACTGTAGTACTATGTCTTGGCTAAAAACATAAAACCCATTTCTAATCCAAGAAAAAGTCGCTAATCAAAACTGATTTGCCTGCGAGGGATCTGACATTTAGCGGTGCCAGGTGCTGTGTTTGAACAAGGCTCAGAGGCAGATGAATTAAAACTTGAAACAAGTGCCGTCTGAGTTGCACACAATTTCTATCCTGTACCGACGATATGATAACATCATCTCCACTGGATCCGAGTCCCGCATTTTAACGGTTAGGAATGACATCTCCATGGTGACAGGAATCCGTATTACTGTTGTGCCCGTTTTTATCAGTGCAGCTGGCAGCGCCAACTGTGCTCAGAGTGAGATGGACAGGGTGGTGGCTGTCCTTTGTTTCTGTCTCAGATGATGCCTGGCATGGAGACCAGAGCTGGGGGGAAGACTGAGCTAGAGAGAGAGAGGAAGAGGTGTGCTAGATAATGGAAAGTGAAGGGAGGCGGGGAAGGGGAGGTCTGTGAATGGCAAGTCTAATTCACCAGAGGTACAACGTATGATATAAGCCTGCTACTGTATGCTTCATGTGACTTTCCCCTAACCTTTATCTATGTGTTACCGTTTTTTAAAATCCCTTTTACTATGACAAACAACAACAATAACCTTTGATAAAGATGAATCGTTCAATAAGGCAAGCCTACAATTGTTTTCCTGTTATCTTGCCCATTTTGCAAACAGTGTTTGCCTTTTTCAACACAAATGTTCCACCAAAACGAATCCCCCATGTATATTTTGAGGGCACTACATTGCTTAACACCACCCTAGTCAACAGTGACTAGTTTAAAGAATACAAACTCATTTTTCTGATGTAACAGAATGATAATGAGGCCATTCAACACGTCGCTGTGTCGCTGTGTCAGCACCAGAGAATGGTCTGGCTGTGCAAGACTTGTTGCCAGCATGGATCAGCATTTCAATTCTGACAGTGAAGCTCAGCTGGGCAGATGATGGAGAGAGACAGGGGTGCACATGCATGTTATCAACCAGAAATGATTTGTTCTCCTGCTGGAGAGTGCTGGTTTCTGGAATGTTCAGAAGGAAGATGGCACATGACACAAGGTTAAGTAAATGTTTTCATTCCATGGCACCTCTGATGAAGGCCATCAGCACTGGCAAGATGCTTTACTCTCCAACACAGGTTAAAGTTGTCAATTATGGAGCTAAAACAGAGACAGTGTTACTTAAAATTAAATCACAATTTTCAGAGTTTTTCTTCATGTCTGTGCTGTTAAAGACATAATTTTATTACACTCAAAGTTTTTTTTAATGATGTTTCAAAGTTCTGTTTTCAATGACAACTTCCTGTCCCTCTTTTGGCGTGGAGGGGAGGGGTCTGAGGGGAGGTGGCTAGGTAGGTTGCAGGCTGTGCATGTTTATGTGAGAGACATAAGAGGAAGTACTTGCAGCAGGTAGGAAGGAAAACAGTGAAGCCAAAGCGTGGCAAGCGTGTTTGATACCACCACAGCCACAGCGAGCCATGCTAAGCTAAGTGAGCTAGCGGTACAGTTCAGCTGAATCGCAAAGTGCAACGGTCAATACATCAACGCCTCTAAAGTATTAAATAAAGAAGACTGAAACCTCAGAATATATACATCTGAATTATCTTCATACTAAAACATAAAGAGGCAGAGCTGTGTTGCCTGGACTTGAGGTCATGTCAGTCACCCACCAACCGGCTACTTGATATGCAAATGAGGCTCTAATTGCCCCTCCCCTCAGACTCCTCCCCTCCACTCCAAAAGAGGGACAGGAAGTTGTCATTGAAAACAGTGTGTAATAAAATTATTTGTCTTTAAAAGCACAGATATGAAGAAAACCTCTCTCTTTTATTTCAATGACATTTTCTTTCAATGACAAATTCTTTTTTTCGATGACAAATTTTTACTTTCATTGACAAATTCTTTCTTGGATGTCAGTGAATGTCGAAGGCTCCCACATGTGCGACAATGTGAGCAGCTTTCTAATTTTATAAAAGGTAAGGCATGTAATAATCAGTTTATGACTCACGTGTCTGATGATACAACGCCAGAGCACTTTTAGTTTGACAGATTTCTTTTAAAGTCTTGAATACTGATTGAGTTGACCATGTGTAAAATCTGGGGTCATGGGTAACAATAGTTTTAGAGTTAGAAATTCTCAAAGAGGCATGGGGTCATGTTGATTTTTTGCGCCATTTTATTGGCGTCAAATCATGGATCAATGCTACTTTTTCTCATAACTTGAGAAAAAATGCAGCTGGAGTCCTGAACCTCATTGACATGTGCATATGGTCTTCAATGGTACGACCCTGCATTAGCAGGACAATGAAAAACAGTTATATGATGGTGCAAATTTGGTTAAAAAAAAAGGTCAATATTTCGGTCTACTCCGATATTCTACCAACCATAAAACCTTTATTTTTCACTCTAAGAGGCTATTTTGCCCCTTGTGATTGGCTTCAGTAGGAACTTTAAAAATGTAGTGCCAGTCAGAGGCATGCTTTATGAGAATACAATAATGAAATTGTATTTTTTGTATTTATGTGCAATATTAGGACAGTCATTGACATAAGGAGCCCTGCTGCAAAAATCAACATGAGCCCACCCCTCTTTAAGAATTTTAAACTCAGAAACTGATGCTACCTATGACCCCAGATTTTACATGTTTTACTTAACAATGTGCTTATGCACAGAAAAAAACAGATAACTATGGGATGGTCATGTTTTTTTCTCCACTTTTCCAGAGCTACAGTATTCTAAGATTTCTTTCTAAGCAACATTAAAAATCCACTTTTGCCTTTCAGTTTTGCTCCAGGATGTTTCCAGAGAGGTGAACGCCTACTCTTTCCACTTCCCTGGGTCTGCTAGCTTAAGCCAAATTTGCGAAATGTGATGATGTCCTCCAGTCTTTGCTGCCTATTGCAGTTATGAGCAATAGGGCTCCTTAGAGCGTACTGGAAGTGCATCATGAAGTTCACTGCTCATCACAGGTGCAGAAATTGTAGCTTCTAGTCCAGCAATCCTCCACTGCACTTTATGGTTTTAATGTGTATCTTGGAGAGTCCAGAGTGTCTCCTTTTCAAAAAGTACCTTTCAGAAGGAACAAAAGTAGTTTTACAACTGAACAAGTGGTCATTTGAAACACAAAACCCAGAGAAAGACATCTCATGAGGGACACTCAGCTCACAAATCTTCCACCCCTGGATTCATAGAGGGAAACAGAAGTCAGATGTGCATCGTGTGATTATATTTGTTGTGCTTGTGTTTGAATAAGTGACGCTTGTTTCATCTCTTTCAGTGTCATTACTCCATTGCCAAAGCAGCAGCTTTACTGGGAATCGGAACTAAGAATGTTTACGTGGTGCCATCTGATAAGAGGTAAAGCACCTCACACATACTTCCTAATCCTACCTGATATTCTGGTTCTTACCCAAGACATCTGAACTGGTGTGCTGGAGTACAAAGTGTACTAACTTGACTTTAGTGAATAGATTTAATACATTTGTTCACTGATTTATTATGTTATCCCAAACTGACTCATGAATTATTGTGTGCGTTTGCCAGAGGAAAGATGATTCCTTCTGCTCTGGAGGACAAAATAAAGACTGCTAAAAGCGAGGTGAGGAAGCCGTCTTACTTGTCATTGGTTTTGTTTGGAGGGCGCTTAAGTGTTGCAGAAGCATAGAGTAATGTGTTCTTGGGTGTGTGTGTTCAGGGTGCAGTTCCCTTCATGGTAAACGCCACAGCAGGAACCACAGTGCTTGGAGCTTTTGATCCCATCGAGGAAATTGCAGACATCTGCGAGAGGCACAACCTGTGGCTGCATGTGGATGTGAGCACACTAATTAATTGGTTCCTTCGTTCCCTGTAATCATGCCTCGCCATCAGTGTTCATCATCATTATTTTCTCTTTGGTTTCTCCAGGCATGTTGGGGTGGAGCGGCGCTCATGTCGAAGAAGCATAAACCCTTGTTAAAGGGCATCCACAGGTAAATGGCATCTTCAAGGTACAGCAACATCTATGATAGAGATCATTTCATTGCATTGTGCTGGTGCCTGACTTGTTGGAAAAGCATTGCTAGGTGTTAGTGAGGTGGAATTTCAGATGTAACCTTGTTCTCTGCTGTGTGCTTCTGATAAGGGCCGACTCTGTGGCCTGGAACCCTCACAAGATGCTGATGGCATGTCTGCAATGCTCTGCTTTCCTGGTCAGAGACAAAACGGTAAGACAGGACGGTTTACCTTTGCAGTTGGAGGCTTTTCAGATTGTTCAGTTTCATTTGTTGTAGGAAAAAAACTATGCCTTACAAAAACTAAATATGTACTTGTCCAATTATTAAATTTTATGGAGTATACATAAGTAAAACCAATTTATAGTTACATAACATTACAGTTCCATGTTTTGAATACTGGCTCCATTTTCCATGCACCTGGGAAACAGGGAAAGCGTGTACTTCCTGTTTCTTGGTAATGCTCAGTAGGTTTCTATGGACTCACAGGTCAGAGTTCACCCTTATTCAACTTTGACAGAGCTCATGTCCTCGTTCAGAATTGTAGACGTTATCATTCCAGTTTGTTTCATCACTACATTAGGTACATTTTCACATTACTCAACTACAAACTGCAGTATTGCATTCAAACATTATACATTAGAACCTGAGTGGAGGGTGGCTAAGTTTTTGTCTTTCATTGAGCAGTCCCCTTTGTCCTACCACGTCTTGTGTGAGATTGTAGGAAAAAAATGTTTCATGTTGCATTTTTGCACTATCTTGGTCTTTTGAAGCCACGTGCGACAAGCAGATCTGACTGACAACTCAAGGACGCTAAGCACTGCTATACGGTAGCAATCTGTTCATCCTGATATCCATGGAGCATAATTTCCTTAATGAGCACCATCCTTTATTGAAGGACACTTGAAACTAGAGACTAAGACTATAAACTCATTAGAAAAATGTTTACTACAGTAAATGATTAAGTGAGAAGCAGATTTATAAACCTATTTTTGCAGGCAGAGGTGTTGCCCCCTGCTGGCCATTAGGAAGAACACAGGTTTAAGTCACTCCTGTGTTGGCTTTGCTTTACAGACCCAGAGTCTACTTTATGTTCACCTTTATGACAATGTAAGGCCACTAGAAGTTTCTTACTGAATTGCACCTTGGGAGTCATAGTTGGAGTTACCCCTTGAAAATGTTTTCATTTCGACCGATGACTCAACTGGAGCAACTTCATGACGATCCAAGCCACAGAAGTGCTCCATCTATACTGTAAAGCCCCTTTTAGACACACACTCTGAGCCCCTTTGTCACTTTCCTCTGAAAGCCGTGACAGCGGTCTTACTAGGTTTGACCTTGTAGCATTTACACACCACTTTCAAGATGGGGCAAATCTGAACGGCAAAAACGGCTAGGCACGTGCAAGCAACATATTTAAAGCTTTGTGAGCCTTTTTTCATTTCGCCCTACAATGTCACATGTTTTAGCTACAAAACAAAACATGCATAAAAAAATAAAACTTTTCTGTAAATGTAGTTTGTTGCTTCCAGCTGTTTGTAGGAGTCTTTCCTCTGAGTGTATTTAATACCTGCAGCATCAGACTGCAGCAGGATCCATATTAGTGTCTCCACAACAAGACAGTTGCACACATTTGAACATGTGGCACTATAGCAGTAACTTCCTTAGTTGATTATAGCATTAAAACTATCCCCAAGATGCAGCACAGGGTGAGTCCAGATGAGGATTTAACGGCAAGTCACGCTGCGTACTTTTTCACCCTCAGATAGGTGAGCTGTCATACACAAGGTGACAGTTCATAGGGGTTTACAGGTGGAGTATTGAGCTCCATCACATCTATCTGGACATTTTTGGACATTATTTGGACAGTCTGACAAGCTTACTATTAGTTTAGATTCAGCCCTTCTTTGATTAGTGCATTATTAAGCATTATACATCACTTGATGTACTTTGTGTGCATGACAAACATTGCACGTGCATGGGTTTTTCTGAACAATGTCATGAGGAACATTATTAAGTTGAGACCTGAGTGTGGATAAAATTGCATTCTAACTTGTATGTGTGAATGTCATTCTCAATGGAAATCAGTAAGCCTCAACCTGCTCCTGGTTCCTGACAGTGCAGTTCGCTACAGTCCGGTTTTTCTTGTAGTTTCACATTAGCAGGCCTGAGGTGAGCTGACAGAGCAATTTGGTTTGTTTGAGACTTGGAAAAAGGAGAGATTTGTAAGAGCGTGAGTGGCAGCAGAAAACTGTGAAGTTGACATTTTCTGAGAAATGCAACCTGGAAAATATCACGTTATATTCTAACAACCACAGTTTTAAAAGGTGCTTAAGCTAGGCGGGCATATAGCTCACTGAGTTAGGGCATTACAATGTAGGTGCAGGTCACCAGCAGTGGTTGTGAGTTCAAGTCCACCTCATGACCCTTTGCTGAATGTCTCTCTACCCACATCATTAAAAGATGGAAAAACTCCCCTCAAAATATTTTTTATTTAAGAAAGGTGTTTAAGCTAAACCAACTGTGTCACATCTGTGCATCTTTGTGCTAAGCTAAGCTAACTGTGTCCTGCCTGTAGCTTCATATCTAATAGACAGACATAGAAGCCCAATGTGTTCTGCCAACCCTTCCAAAGTTATTTCTTTATTTAACCTTTATTTAACCAGGTCCCATTGAGATTAAAAGCCTCTTTTTCAAGGGAGTCTTGGGCAAAGTTAATTTAAAGATGCATGACTGCCAGGCTAACTGTTTCCCATTGCTTCCAGTCTTTGTGCTAAGCTAACTGTGTCCTGACTGTAGCCTCATATCTAACAGACACTACAGTGGTGTCAATCTTTTGTCAAGAAAGCAAATAACGACCCTTGGTCAGCAACTTTATAACCTGATATGGTTCCCTAGTGAAGCACACAATGTTTGCATTTGCTTCTTGTGTACACCTACTCATTCAGAGTAACATTCCTCATTACTTGCAGTCACAAACACCTCTAAGTGCTGTATAAATGTTTATGTGTCACTGTTGAAGTAGTTTAAGTGTCTTGGAAGCCCATGTGGACTAGTTTATTCATTCAGGACTCTTTTCCCCCTGTATGTAAGAACCATTCTTGTCATTGTGCTTCCTCAGAGTCTCCTCCAGCGCTGCCACTCTTCCAGGGCCTCCTACCTCTTCCAGCAGGATAAGTTCTATGACATCAGCTACGACACGGGGGACAAATCGCTCCAGTGCAGCAGGAAGCCAGACGCCTTCAAGTTCTGGCTCATGTGGAAGGCTTTGGGAACCAGTCAGCTGGAGCAGAGGGTGGACAGAGCCCTCGCCGTGGCCAGGTTAGTCTGAGGAGAGACAGGCTTCAGTGATGACATGGCACACTTGGTTAAATCAGGTCAGCACAGACCTGATGCAGTGGTCTGCTGAACCATAGTTCATGCAGGCTGCAGGTAAAGACAGAATTTCATCCTTGGATGTGAATGAAGAAGAAAATAAAAAGAAAACAAAAGATGTAAATGCTTGGCTGGGTGAAGATAGAAGTTGCGTACAGTGAATGTATAGCTGTACAGAAGTACAGTTATAAGTTTACATTGGCAAATTGAGAGCCGTTCTGAACACACATGCAGACTGAGGAAGAGACTACAGCAATAAACTGTATTAAAACTATAACATGCAGATTGATACACAAGGCGTTATTTTTGCTTTAATTTAGAGAGGTCAGTTGGTGCACAGTGCCCTCTAGTGGTGATTTGGAGCTAAACTTACTTTCATCTGTTTTAGTTTTTTTTAAAAATGTAAATGAAATGAATAATGATCGTTTAATCCTGATTACTTCTGTTCATTTGTCTCAGATTGTTTCACTGTTCACATTTGACTGTCTTATTATGAGCATGTAAAACAGTTTAATTGCACCATCTACTTTCAGGTATCTTGCACAAGAGATCAAGAAAAGAGAAGGATTCCGTTTGCTGATGGAGGTAAGTTCATCCATACCTACAAACTAAACCACTAAGTTTCACATATTTCATGGTGAAGCTGTAAAATACTAATAAATTACATTTCAATGATTCTTTTCCCCCTCTACAGCCTGAATATGCAAATGTTTGCTTCTGGTACATTCCACCAAGTCTAAGGAACCTTCCAGACGGCCCTGAGCTCTTCCAGAAGCTCCACACTGTAAGGAATTCATTATAATATAAGAGAAATGTTTTGATGTCCAACTCAATATCCTCTGTGTCAGTCACTGCAATGCATCCTCCCTCGTGCTGCAGGTCGCCCCAGTGGTTAAAGAGCGCATGATGAAAGCAGGCAGCATGATGGTGGGCTACCAGCCCCACGGAGACACGGCCAACTTCTTCAGAATGATCATCATCAGCCCCCAGGTCAGCAGGCAGGACATGGACTTTGTTCTGGATGAGATACACAACCTGGGGAAGGACTTGTGATGAATGGAACTGACTCATCTGTCAGGGAGAGACTTGTGGGCAGCCAGGGTATTCTTACCACCATCACCACGCATTGTGTCTTGTCCGATTCTTCAGCTCCTTTTGAGAAAATGGACCTCACGCTGGCATCAATCAGGATTTACAACATTACAGTTGACCTCCTCTCACCTCCCTTCTCTTAATTACCTCTCAGCTGAAATCGACTTTAAAATGTTACACAGTTCTCATACAGTTCAGTGAATACTAGACAATGTTTGCTTGTGGTTTTGTTGTAGCACCGAGACTATAATCTAAAATATTTTTTCTGCTTATTGTTCTGAAGAGTAGCTGTTTACAGTTGGTGATTTGAGATGTGTATTTATTTCTACATTTTACTCATGAGTCATGCATCAAGCAGACCGTGTTGTAAAAGTGCAACTGTGTTCTCTGGTTTACACTGTGAGTAGCTTTTTATATGCCCGATCTAAATAAAAACAAAGAAACTAACAAAAAAATCAATGGAGTCTGGTCTTGGTTAAGTGTCCGTATGTTTTATTCAAAGTCCAAACAGAGACATTAGTCGTCAGCATATAAATGAGGTATTCTGTGACGATTTATTCTGTTTGCAAGCAGTAGCTCACACAATCAATGTGGAAAACTGAGCTCGGATGTTTTACTAAAACCCAACAGGTCATCAGAGGCCTTGTAGACTCAGCTGGGAAGCATCTTAAAAGCCACAGCACGCATTTGTGTTTGTAGCTAAGTGAGCCAATCTTGCAGGTTTCAGTGACCTGAAACACTTTTAACCCTGTGGGAGCACATAATGGAGTGTGCAGGAGGGCAGACAGGTGGGAAAAGACACAACAAGCACAAACATGAGTAAAATGACCCAGACTGCTTTGTGCAGAACACGCTAGCTTCTGGTCGCTTTTGATTAAATGCAGCTCCAAACATCCACAGAACATTGCAGCACCTTTCAGCTCATTTCTTTGCTGTGAAACTGAGCTGTTTTGAATAAGTCTCACTGTGAGAATCATTAGTATCATTTCCAGCTTTTGCAGGTGCTTTCATGTATTTTTTCGAAACAACAACAGTAAAGAAAAGCTACCAGAGAGACCAGCTGCTGAAGAAAATGGAGCATTTAGCAGATGAAAGGCCACATATTCCCTGAGGAGTTGGTGGAGACCAAAAATGGAGCTAAAAAAGCAGTAAACATCTGACTTAGACAGGAAACTAACTGAATGCTGACATTGCTCTAGGTAACTGTTTGCCATAACCTTGCTGTAGCAGCTTTATAGGGTCATAATATCCCATTGTTGCCATTGCAACCAAACCCACACGACACACAGGCAATGTAATAAATACCAAAAATAAATCAGTGATAATAGTTTAGTATGTATACAGTGTGCACAAAACATGCATATGTTAAAAGGCAAATGCATACATTTGATACTTGACATAAAACTGTATGGCATTTAGTCAAGTTTGAGCTTTTGTGGACAGAAAACACAGTTTTTAGTCTGATAATCATATATCTTTGTAAATCATCCAGTTATTATGATGTTTTGATCATTGATCAGAGCTGCTCCTTCTCCCTATTCCACCACTACTACAGGAGAACGTCCATGTATGACAGATGAAGCAAAGGTACTTTAGTAGATATGATCATTCATTACCAGTCTTTCCCAGGTTATGTATCTTATCCAGGACAAAGTCCAAGTCCTCCCTAGTGCCCCGAGGGCTGATGGATAATCACTCTGAAGATGTTGGGTTTGTCACAATGGGGCTGGCAACCGTCATCATACTGGCCTCCTTCATCTTGAACTTTTTAATCACTGGGGCCACCTGCAGGAGGAGGGAGGACACTGCAATGACTGCTGCCTTATGTAGAATTCATGGCAGAAATGCACTGACAAACAATAGTGTGACTGATGTAAAAGTCCCATTGTGTGCAAAGCATATAGTCATAGAAGTGAGCCATGGAGCTGACCACATAAATATATAACAAACTTCACTGAACTGCTTCGACTGATGAGAGGAGCCAAACATCAGACTGTGAACTTCAGTGGTTTGAAGTTATATATAAACTTAAGGGAAAGTTCCATTTTCGTGATCACTTTTGCAAGATGCCTGCAAAAAAACACATGTAGCTTCAGAATGCCATGCAAGTCAGACTTTAGCACATATTCTGTCTTTAAGTTTATACTTTATACTTCAAAAATTATGCATTTGAGTTTAATCAGACTGGCCAATCATCAGATTCAGCATTTGTCAGATTATTGGTATCATTATTTTTTATGAACTGATTCCTAACAGAGGCTGTACAGTGGCTTGGTGATTAGCAGTGTCGCCTCACAGCTAGAAGATCCCCGGTTCGCGTCCCGGTTAGGACGCCTGGGATCTTTCTGTGTGGAGTTTGCATGTTCTCCCTGTGTAACGTGGGTACTTCCTCCCACAGTCCAAAAACATGCTGAGGTTAACTGATGATTCTAAGTTGTCTGTCGGTGTGAATGAGAGTGTGCTTGGTTGTCCGTCTCTATATGCAGTCCTGAGATAGGCTGGTCCCCTACCTTCGCCTGAGTCAGCTGGGGTAGGCTGCAGCCCTCCCACGACCCTGCAGGGGATTAAGCGTTGTCTAGATAATGAATGGATGGATGTTTGATTCCTAACAAAATAAATGACTAATATTTGATCATACATGCCTTTGGATGCCCTTTAACAAGTGTTTCTGTTTCTTAGACATTACAGCTGCTCCTCCCCAACATATCTGTAGAAAAGAAAGAGAATGTAGATGACCACTGATGATGATTACAAAGAATGAATGAGCAGATTAATATTTAGGCTTACATCCACATACAGCCATCTCTAAATGAAGCCTTGAATATAAGGTATCTTCCTCACTTCACTTTTTGATAACTTTATTTGCTCCTCTGTAGCAGAGGGAATCATCTTTCCTCTGAAATTCAAAAATTCAGATAAGAGAAGCTGGTGAGATAATTTATGATTAAAAATAAACTATGTCTAGATATTTCCTTTTGCAGCGCTCTGGTTAAATAAGTAAATGATTGCAAGTTTTTATCTTTTCAAGGAATGTCTTCACTTTTTTAAAATTCAATTTCATATCCACACGAATGCAGCTGTTGAGTGAAATCTGTCCACACTGATCACAAACGAGGAACAGAAGAGTGTCTGTGTGAAGCAGATCTCCTCTTATCAGATGGCACCACATAAACACTCTTAGTGCTGATTCCCAGTAAAGCTGCTGCTTTGGCGATGGAGTAATGACGCTGAAAGAGATGAAACAAGAGTCACAAAATGTAAGCTTTAGCTGGTGTTTCTTTGCTTTGGCTGGCTTCATTTACCACAACAAATGTAATCACACTTAGACTGCATTTCATTTCACCATATGAGTCTGTGTTTTAAATGCAGAATTCTAGTAGGTTTGCATGTTACACATCCCTCATGAATTGTTGCTTTAGTCAAGCAAGTAAATAATTTATGCCAACATTGATTTCTGTGAAAAATTGTGTGTCAGAAAACACTCATGAGAGCACAGCTCGGTTCCATTAGCTCTATGAATATGTATTAATCCACATCCTGAAGTGCACAGATTTCTCCTTATTTTTTCTTAGAAACTACATTGCCCAGTTGATTTAGGAGGCCATAGAGCACTTTTTAAAAAATGTAACTGTATATATGTGAGCTCTATTTAAAGATATAACTGTCCTGACTAGTGACCAATCTACTTGGGACTGCAAGTTGTACAAAAACACATTAATAGTATTTGTCTTTACATGTGATTTGTTGATAGTAATAAACAATATGCATGTTTCCATCAACTTACATGCACAATTTTCAATTTGAATGTAAAAAGTATGAGTGTAAATTGTTAGAATGATACAAAATAAATGCAAATACTGCACAAAAGTTGTATTTTATAAGTTGACATGGATTTTTTTTTAGATAAAGTACATGATCAAGCATCAGATCAGTTGTTTTTGATTGTAACTAATTGTGGTGCTTCCTTCATGTTTTCTTCATACGTTTTCACTGTTGTAAGTTTGGAGTTTATCTAATATGACATCTTGTCGGGCCGTGGTGTAGCTTGCTGAGTTAGGGTGTGACCGCGTAGGTGCAGGTCGCCAGCAGCGGTCGTGAGTTTGAATCCGGGTCACAATCTTTTGCTGCATGTCTCTCTCTTTCCTCTCTACCCCCTTTCACCCTGTCTCTCCCTCTATCAATAAAAAATGATAAAACTCCCCAAAAAATAATAATAAAAAAGACATCTTGTTGCATCCTCTCTCTTTGTGGTGACTTAGTGGAACCAGCTGGAGAATTAGTCCTGTTTATCGAACCTACCACTTCCTAATATTTGCATAGCAACAGTGGATGGACAAGTGCCGTCATTTCCTTTTGTGGGTTGTCTCTAAATTCCACTGGTTGCCAGTAGTCTGAAACGTGACGCAATTACTGCATTTTTTGTCTCCAACGAAAGCCTCATTATTTCACTTTTCTCATATTTATAGTGGCCCTCTTTAAGATCTATTCAATTCAATTCAATTTAATTTTTTTAAAGCGCCAATTCACAACATAGGCCATCTCATAGCACTTAACATAGTACGGTGAAGACCTTACGAATTTAAGCCTTTTTAACCTAATGAGAAAGCAGTCGGTGACAACAGGAATGAACCCAAAGAAAAAAATTTAATGAGGAGGAAATTTAAAAAACAAAAACAAAAGCCCCAACAGAACCAGGCTCAGGGAAGGCAGCCATCTACCATGACTGGTTGGGGTGACAGTGGGGATTAGAGGGGTGGATCTGTTTCCTATAATGATAAATGACAACTGCAGTTTTGTTTTTGAGCCTCACTTCCTAGAGAAACAGTGACATCTGTGTGACACTGGTTCACTATTATGATATGAGATCACCACATGCAAGTGAGTAATGTCTTCTGAGTTGTGGATACAACAGAAGACAAAACAGTAAACCACTTCACACACAGGCGAGTGGAAGAGTGAGTCTTCTGCATTAGCTCCTCCTAACATCTCAGGTAGGAAGTTAACTGCTGCGTGATGGAATATGCATCACTAACTGTGCCTGGCTTGTGATATTTTGCAGGAATGTCATCACAAACACCCAGTTTTTATATTATAAAAGCAAGGACTTTCATATAATTTCATCCGTGAGTCAGGGCTTAATCTCCATGGTAGGATGACGACATCTACTATGCTGAACAAAAATACAAACACAACATGTAATATTTTATTAAAAGCTGTTCCTTTTTTAATATACAGGAATAAGTATCTGTTGTTCCAACATACAGCATCTCGACAGCAGAAAAGATGCCGTGAAACAACCAAGTATGCTCTATACTGGAAAAGACAATGGGCAGATGGAAAGTAGGGTGGTAGACCAGACATCACTAGTCTGTAACAAGTCATACATCTGTGATAAACAGAGCTAATGAGGTTGTTGATGCTGCTCGTACAATGTTGTCCCACTCTTCCTGGAGGGCTCGGTGAAGTTGATGAACATTTTGTGTGACAGGATCACATAATGTCACATTCAGACACATGTCCATCCAGAGTGCGATATGGCAGATTGACATTGTACCGTGCTGTCTGAAACGATTTCTGTAGACGACAAATGGTGGAGTTGACATTCAAATGCCTGACTGCAACCCTCAGTGACATGTTGGGATTCAGCATGTCATGTTCTCAACTTTCTCTTTTTTCTCCTATTTTAAGGTGGCCAACTGGTCACACTAACTGATCCTTGTGTTATATAGCAACACCTGACTCTATACAGTGTGGATTAACTTAGTAGTCACCAGTTGAACAGCTCAAAACATCTTTTTCTACCATTCACGATGGACTTTTAACTTAGAAAAGTAGACTATTTGCATGTTACAGTGCACATTAAGACACACAACATAATGTTAGATATTGACAATATCAATTTCAGGACTGAGCATATAATGTTCAAAGCAAATAATAAGCTATTCCTTGATAACATACAACATCTGTTGACAAGCAACATTCCAAACTATGAATTAGGAGGAAATCTAAATTCTAAAAACCCATTTGCTCGTACCGCCATGAACAGATGTTCATCAGTTTAACAGCAAACTCATGGAATAGTCTGGATTCTTTTGTGTGATTTATGTTCTTTTTTTGCGTGTGTGGTACTGTGGTCTACATGTTGGTGACATGTGTCTACAATGAGCTGACATGGCAGTGCTGACTGAGTGGTGTGCTGAAGCTTCTGTACTCCTGAACTTTGTTATGTGTTGATAACACATCTGTCATGATTGATTGAAACATCATTTTTTTCAGTGTGGCCTAATAACTATCTCAAATGTTAAAGCAGTATAGACTCACATTCATACTTGAACATCAAACATGCAGATACAGGAATGGACCAACAGATGTATTTTAATTGAATGAATTATAAGTTATTGTGAGCGATCATCTGGAACATGTTTTATCACAAGCAGTGCACCGTCCACCCAGTGCAACCTGACTTATAAGCAGTATATTTTCACTTTTATTCCTTTATAATTCCAAAATGCACAAGCTGTGTAATGTTGGTATAATTTCTACATTTAACATGTCTTTGGTTCTTTATCCTCCTCTCATTAATCCTTCTCCCTGTGGATGAGTCGGTCTGTCAACGCTGTGTTCAGCTTTTGGTGCATTTAAGCCAAAAGCTTAAAGTGTGACAAAGTTAAGTGATGATGTTTTAGACCAAACTGGACACAAAGTGTCCTGATTATGTTCCGACTAACTGCAGGGTCATCCATTAGTCACCCAGACATCAGGGTTTAGAGAGGAACACCGGAAAGGGAGAGGGGATGAACAGACGGATCAGCTGGGAGGGTTTTGTTCCTTCTGGTTCGGAGCTTCTCTCACTTCAACTTCACAATTCTGCCGGTATGATGACAAATTTGCCTGCTGGTATTACAAATCTTATTTTCTAACAATAATTCCTCTAAAGGAATCAGACACAGCAACAGAGGCGTTTTGTATGGATTATTATGCCATAGAAGCAATTTAAGGTGAGTTACAGAACACTTTGACATGAATAACGTGGATGATTGAGACTCAACATTAGTTATAATCCTCCAAATATTTCAAATCACAACCACTTGAGAAAAAATACAAAAAAACTACAAATGTACCTCTTGCTACAAACATGAACAAGTTTCCAAGTTGGATGATCTCTAAACGGTGAACGTGGACTTCAGCAATGATTTGCAGATAACACCTGTCAGGCTAAATGTTAACTTTTTAAAAATGTCACATAAAAATAAATATTGTATGTTATACATGTTAGTTGAAGTAGTTTTCTTATTGCGCTGAAGCGTTGAAAGTCGTTGTATTTGATGTCTGCTTCTGCCTGTGGACAATCACAGTAAGAGTAGACAGAATAATACGTTAATTCAGCTACAGGAGAGACTTAATGTTCATTGCAATAAGGTCAAAAACATGTCTATATATCAGTATAGGCAACTGGTCCAAAACAAATTGGAAAATATTGGCGTATCATGTATCAGAAAGAATCGGTGGAGTGCATTGCTAGGATTTATTTTTGCTGACTTGAAGCGGCAGAATGAGCTGAAAACAGCATCTAATGTGTAAAACTCTACAAACCCAGAGGAAAGATAAGGTCTCGTCCTTGTCCGTTCTACTCCTCCTAAACAGCTGAGCTCAATTTAATATCAATGTGAGATTTTCTCCTTTTTCTTGTTCTCCTTCTTCTTAAATCCAGCTCCTGAGAAATATTCCTCCTATGGTCTCAGTCTGATCCCAATTAAAGATCTTAAAATGCCATTATTTCCTCTCACTGCACTGACTTTTATTTGTCTGAATTCATCCCCAACCCTGTTTTTTAAAATGTATGATGGTACAATAGAATAATGTAACACAATAAGACAATATACTCCATATTTTCAGGTTCTCCTAACCGCAACGACAGCGCAGCCCTTTTGTCAGATACCCATCTTCCACCATGGCCATCATAGGTGCTGGCTTAGATGACCAATCCTTCAGCAGTGATGAGAGCTACAACCACCTTTTCATCGAGTCAGAGGGCACCACAGTCAAAGGCCTGTACTTCCAGCGAGGTAGGGTTCTCCGCGGGCCAGAGGCCTCTCACCACTTCCTCGATCCTTACAGACAGGCTCTCATCAATGTTGGAGGTGTCCGGTACGCCTTCCCCTGGAGCACCCTGGAGGATTTCCCCAAGAGCCGCCTGAGTCGTCTGCGCTCCTGCACCACCCTGAAGCAGATAGCAGAGTTCTGTGACGACTACGACTCGATGCGCCACGAGTTCTTCTTTGACCGTGACCCTTTGGCCTTCCGAACCATCTTCTGTTTCCTGGCGAAAGGGAAGCTGCGGGTGCTGCAGGATGTCTGCAACGTAGCCATGCACGCCGAGCTGCTGTACTGGGGCATAGATTTAAAACACATGGAGGCCTGCTGCCGCTATCGCGTGGTCAGCAGTGTGGAGCATCTGGCCCAGCACCAGCGCAGGGAGGAAGAGTGGCAGGAGAGAAGAAGAGCCATGAGGGAAAAAATGGAGCAGAGAAGCCTGTTTGACAAGCTGGGAGAAGTCGTGGATAACCCTGACTCGGGTTTAGCGGGGAAAGTGTTTGCCTTCCTGTCTGTCTTCATGGTGGTGGTCACTGTGGTCAGCCTCTGCATCGGGACCATGTCAGACGACTGGCTGGAAGGAAACACGGTATGTATGAACCAAATCAGAGAACAGGTCTGAGGTTAACACATTCTGTTGCCACACATTCTCTCCTGGGTGTTTATTACTGCTGTTTTGTGAAAGCCACGGGCATCTGAGAGAATGTACAGTGCTGTGCAAAAGTATTTGCCCCCTTACAGAAATCTTCTATGCAAAATCTTGTTTGGGGGGCCTCCCCTCCCTGCTTCAAACAGTAATACACACCAAATCTGCATGATATTCCATTTACCTATGAATGAGCCCAAATGCTGCAGCATTGAGCATAAAACCACACCTGGTGCTGTGAAAAGGAAGCCCAGTGAGGTAGGTTTAAAGGGCAAAAAAGCACTTTCAGTGATGTCGAGGAGAGATTGCACAGAGAGTGTAGGAGAAACAATCATTGGCACCGACAGGGATCAAATGTTAGACATCAGTAGTGATGTGCACTAACGAGCTGAACCGAGCCATTGCTTTAAAAGCATCACAAGACAGCGTTAGGTTTGGAGGGCAGAGGGACACTGGCCTCCTAAAGGCCAGTTATTACTCAAAGTGAAATGCATGGCACAACTTTGTTTCATTTTTTTTACCAAACTTTTTAAAGGCCTATAGTCTAATTATAGCAAGAAACAACTCTGGTGAACTGCTTTCCCCTTTCTTATCTTCAAATATGGATGAACTAAAGTCTCTGACTGTTTTTTTCAGGAGGTCAATGAAAGGTTTTTTGAACCAATCGAGTCAGCTTGAAATAAAGGCAAAAACTTTTTAGCATTTCACTTTTACTGTAGTTCTGCAGTGTTTCCAGGGTGGACAAACAACATTTTTTTTTATCAGTTTGAGAATACTGGAATTGAAGCTCAAATAAGAATCTAAGGTAAAACCACAGCTTGTAATGTCAGATGGACTTAGGTTCCCCAGGTTAGACAGATGCACTGTTTTAAATCAGAGTACTAGGATTTAAGTTCTGTCTTGTCTTAAGAACCTGTTGCTCCTGAATTAGTTTGATGCTAATAAACAGGAACATATAGATTGAGAATTGTTACAACCCAGCAGTCTAGGATGAGCTAGGAAGGTAACTGAAAACAGCAGATGGATGTTTAGCTAGAGTGGAACAGAGGTGGATTTATTAAAATCAGGTATTTTAACAAAAATTTAGGAACAAAGGGCAGAGGGTGCTACTTCAATAAAATAAATAGAACAAAAAGAGGACTTCTTATTGAAGCTCAGGTATATTTAAACTACCTAACAACAAACAACAAAACCAAAAACCCTGTCTACCCTAACCAAACTGACAATACATGGGAAGTAGCACCCCTACCTAACATTGATTTACCAACACAAAAGGTTTCCACAGTCAAATTCTCCTTAAATAAGCCCTTGAACCACAAATGAAACAGCAAATGCCTTAACTGGACCCCTTACAAGATATCAAACTCAACAGACACATGGGCAAGTTGAACACCATACAAAAGCTGCAATGGCAGGTCTTTTAAAGCCAGGTGTGGGGCTCAACTGGATGCTGGAAGTTGATTCTGGTCCAATCAACTGTCAGCTCCGGAGAGGGGTAGGCAGGGCGACGAAGACAGACCAATCGGGGTGCAGGACCTGGTGTACGAGACTGTATACCAGGGGTGTCCAGTCCTGGTCCTCAAGGGCCACTATCCTGCATGTTCTAGATGTTTCTCTCTTCCAACACACCTGATTAAATGATCAGGATCATTATCAGGCTTCTGAGCTGATCATTTGAATCATGTGTGTTGGGAGAGGGAAACATCTAAAACATGCTGGATAGGGGCCCTCGAGGACCAGGACTGGACACCCCTGCTGTATACAATAGAAAGGAGAATAGTAGTGGACTCCCTTGTATATTTTAGCAATATAAGCTGTTAAACTTTGTATGTTTTTTGTCTCTACAGGGTGAATGCTTCCAAAAGTGCCGCAACATGTTTTTAGTGGAGACAGTTTGTGTGATTTGGTTCACCTTAGAGTTTTTGGTGCGATTTTTCCACGCAGACAGCAAGCTGGAGTTTGCCCGTGGCGCTCTCAACATCATCGACTTGGCCGCCATCTTGCCCTACTACGTCTCGCTGTTCCTGGAAATCAGGGATGAGACAGTGGATGATATTGTGGCCGGTGCAGGGAAGAGCACCTTGGATAAACTGGGTCTGATCCTGCGTGTGCTCAGGGCCCTGCGTGTCCTATATGTGATTAGGCTGGCCCGTCACTCCGTTGGTCTGCAGACTCTGGGGTTGACCATCCAGCGGAGCTTCACCGACTTCGGCCTGCTGCTGCTCTTCGTGTGCGTCGCCGTGACTCTTTTCTCTCCCCTCGTCCACCTTGCCGAGAGCGAGCTGGCACCGAATGCTGCCAAGTTGCCCCACCTCAGCTTCAGCAGCATCCCGGCGTCGTACTGGTGGTCCATCATCTCGGTGACCACTGTGGGGTATGGCGACATGGTGCCACACAGCACCCCCGGCCAACTGATGGCGTTCGTCGGCATCTTGTCGGGGATCCTCATCCTGTCTTTTCCTTCCACATCCATCTTCCACACCTTTAACCGCATTTACAGTGAGCTCAGGGAGGAGCACAAGAGGCTGCACAAGGAGGAGATGGGGGCTGAGCTCGTCACTGAGTATGAAGAAAGTCTGAAAGAAAGAGACAGTTGGCCCGATGACTATCCAGAGACAGACTTCTTACCTGGTCTAGAGGATCCTTATTACCTCTTCACGAAAGACATTAAAGTGCTGGCTAAGAGCACACGTCACCAACCTCCTATTTCTCCTGTAACTTGTTGAGAATATGAAAATACAGATCACTGTACAGCCAAAAGTATGTGGACACTTCCAAAAATCTCACTAATTCACTGTCTGAAAGGAAGCAAATCAACCAGACTCATGCGTCTGATGAAAAGAGCGGACCCTGTTAGAGCAGCATAGGAGGTGTAGGATGCAAACAAGCTGTTTGTATTTCAGTCTTGCAAACTGAGCATTTAAGAAGATCATTTCATCGTCTGCATTTTACTTCATGCAGCTGTCAGCCACGTTAGTAGAGAATAACAAATTACTGTGGTGTGACTGAATTGTTCTGGAAGTGGAGACTAACTATAAACCAGGAAGTGTCCGTTTTATTTTTGCTCCATTAGTTGTGTTGTATATAGCTCAGGTCAGCGCTGGTCATATGGGATGGTAACCTTATTAATGAGAAAGTGAACTGATTAACAGTAACTCACTAGAAAGATATGTATTTGTGATTTATGATTCCAAATACTCATTCTAAGTGTGATGTTTGGTACACGTCTACAATAACACCATACTGTCTCATGAGGGACAACTAGATCAGAACCTTATGTGAAGAACAACTTAACCAAAAGGGAAAGGGGCAGAGATGGAAAAGTATGTGGAGAGTGTAGTAATGGGTGACATAGAATTAACATCCATCTTTTTATAAATTTGGCTTTTTGGAGTCTTAGTGCGTGTATTATTTGCTCTATCTCATACAGTTCCTTTAATGTTTGGATCCAGATGTTCTACCACCTGTTTGTAATAGCCTTTGTACTGATGTACTGTTAGGATTTGAAGTAAACAGATTTCAGTCCTTCCTTTAAAGTGTTGATGTACACCTAAATGGGCTTTTTTATCTTTGAAAAATACATCCTTCCAATAATTCCTGAACATCACACCTGAGGAAAATACGTATGTGTGGGTTTGACTGTTTCTCCAGTGCTTATCTGAGCTACCATTTCACCACTTATTGATATTATCTTCCATTTAAAACACTCCCAAGTTTTAGGGCTTGTCACAAAACTGTATCTCACTATGTTTCTTACCTCATTTCCTGTATCCTATTTCTTCAAGTCATTGTTTTTATAGGGGTGGATTTTCCTTTTATCATTTTCCAATTGAAAAAACAGTTCTTGGACTTGCATACTTGATCCTATTGGCTCACATGATTTGAATTGTCATTGTAAAATATTTGGTACAACTTGCTAAGTCTACATTCAAGACACTTTTTAAGGCTTCTGTCATGAATGCTACAAATCCTTTAAAAAAATCACATGTAGCTGTAGAAGTACTGAGTTAAAAACCTTTGGGGAGACGACTGCAGTAATAGATTTAATATGTGAAAATACTGGCAACAGCCTTCTTTAACAGTATTTACTGACTAAACACTGAGGCAGCTTTTATCATTGAAAATCAATGAGTGTCATAAATAGGGACATTGGTCACACGCTGACTCTTGGCTACATTTTCTCCACCAGAGGGCAGATGTGTTCTTTTTCTCACCCTACTGGTCAGGAGGAAAGCTATTGGATGTCAGTGAAGAAAACAGAGCATTTGCTCCACCACAGACTGCAGTAAAGTAATACTGTGGTAGTAATTATTTCAGTGATTACACCCTGAAGGGAGACTCTAATTTAGTTGTGACCACATTAGTTTACGATGTTCACACTGGGTGGGAGAAATGAAGATGTCATCCCATATCCACCGTTTATTCCAGGCAGGTGCATCACACCTGGAAATCATCTGCAAAAACACTGATTGTGGGAGGCTGACTGATCCGGTCCGGTGATTTCAGCACAGCGAGCCGGCAGCAGAGTGAGGCCTCTGGAACAGATACAAAACACCGCACGGCTACCGAGGCCTATAAAAAAAATGGAACAGAGGCCAGGAGTTAATTCTAGACACAGGATGTTTGCCTCTGATGAGTAATCAGTGATGCCAGGAATACACCAACAAAGACTGCTATGAGCTTTGGGATGGAAAGAAGAGGAGGGAGCCAAGGAGAAGGAGGGGGACAGGAGAGGAAGGACAGAAGGGCAGTTGCATGCAGAAGCCTGGGTATCCCGTACATAGTTAGCTGATTTCTAAGGTGAGAAACGTCAATACCACCCCTGAAGCAGACTTTAATAACAAGCCTTCCCTTAAATATGACTGCACTTTCCCTTTTAGATCATGATCTCGAAGCATCACTATCTTGTTAGACCTTAGCTGACTGGTTGGGACTTAAAAGGGAAGTTGAGAATCATCGTTGGGAGTTGTCAGCTGACCAGTCCAGAGCTGCTAAATTCTCTGTTTCATCCAACCTTTGTATTAAAAACTCCACAACCATCCTTTAAGCAAGTGACTTAGGATCCAAGAAAAGCTAACTAATGCCCACAAAGCAGGGGACGACTATAAAAAGACATTAAGTGTTTCCAGCTTGTAGTTTCCACTGTCCAAAATGTCATTATGGCAGGTTAAGAGAGCAGTGAAGTCAACTCAAGAGCTGCAAGACAAAGAAAACCTTTATATGAAACGGAGCGTCTGTTGAGCAGAAAGCCAAGCAACATGGTGAGCTGCAAGAAGGTTTTATTAATACAAGAGTGGAGTTCACTGATGATGCTCCAACAGGGTTTAGGTTGAAGATCAGAAGGAAAGCTCATTAGCTGTCTGATCACAGAAGCTAATGTCTAAAGTCTGCACAGCAACATGTGGGTGAGTCAGGAAACAAGCGCTGTGGACATGTTGGGTTCAAACAGAGCTCTTTGGCCACAGACACTAGAAGTATGTTTAGAGAAAAAAGCAAGAGTGTTTGATGAAAAGAACCATTTGCCAGCTATTAAACTTAGAAAGGGACACATTTGGATTTCTGTGGCAGCCAGTGGCAATGAAACACTGCACGGACAGAGAAGACTGGATGGCAGGTTGTGGGTACAGATGTCCTGCAGTCAGCCAGTGGAGTGAAAAGAGGACCAAGATCCAAAGCAGATCAAGAAACACAAGCTGAAGCTATTGCAGTGCCCCCCTGACAACAGCATCAGTGAAAATCCCTGATCAGATCTTAAAGATGCTGCTCCCCACAGGACAGACCGAGTTTTCCACTCTCTGTTTGCTGCAGGGGTTTTATTTCCTTGTCTTCACTTCAAAAAATCGGCAAAATATGTCATCTGCCCAGAGGTGCCCAAATGTTTGCAAACAACTGTATGTGTGTGTGGGTACTCACATTGCTCATGTTGTGGGGACATAAATCTATTTATACAGTCATATTGTGGGGAGCCGCCTCATTTCTGGGGGCAAAAAGAAAGTCCCCGTGACAAAAATAATGGAGTTATAGCCCAAAGTCTAAAGTTAGGGTCCGATGTGTGTCTTCAGGAAATAAATGTAGCTCAATGAAATGTCCACTGAAGTGATGGAAACACAACTCTGTGTATGTGTGTGTGTGTGTGTGTGTGTGTGTGTGTGTGTGTGTGTGCGCATGCGATGTGGTGCCTTCTGGTCCCTGCTTCATGGGCCCGGCAGGCCTGTCATTACATTTCTCTGGTACAAAGTCTGGTCTGGAGAGGAATGTCTGCACCACACTCACACACACACTATGTCTGACTCACAGCTCATCCCACTACAAACACTACATTTTCCACTCAACTTTAAAAAAAAACATCCTCACAGTTAAAAGGCCTCATCCACTCTACTGACCCTCTGTGCTGCGTCTCTTTGCAGGCTGGTGACTGCTGGCTGGTACTTGTAACGCAGAAGAGCATCATTGCTCCAGCTGTGCACAAAATCAGACTATAGTGCTGCAAATAATCACCAAAAGGGTCAGAAAGAGGAGTCATCTCAGGCATACAAAAACGAGGACTTGACAGTGCCAAGCGATGACTAATTCTAAGCAATGTGTTTATAACAGCAGTGGATCAAATGACGAGGTTGAATGTGGACGGGGAGAGAATAATCACGCAAGTTTGACTCAACCCTGCAGAGCTTTGTTGCATCTTTTGTTTGTTTACTCCCATTCCTTTCATAGCTGTTTTGTAGTGAAAAGGGCTCTAAAAAGTCACGGAACACTAACTGCTTAACAGCACAGAGCAGACAGACACAATTAGTGACTAACTGGTGAACACAGTGGAGCATTTAGCGGCTAAGAGGCCAGATATTTCCCTGAGGAGTTGATGGAGACCCAACGCCAGGCTGAAAGAGGGTCGATATTGGACTTACATCAGCATGTCAACACATAGGATTGACAATGTTGTTTTACTGACGTGCTCACTATGATGATTCATATAATGATAATATGACACTGTGTGCAAACCTTGTTTCTGCTGCTCTCAGAATCAGTAAGAACATCAGGTTTAGGAATTTGACAACCAAATCTTCCATAAATAAAGAAACAAGTTTGTCACAGGCAGGTCTTCCAAAGCTGCACAGCCTTAGGCCCTTGCAATGAAAGGACTTCACAATAAAAGCATTTGATGCACAATGAGCAGTAACATTTAGCGTGCAGTGCAGTTTGCCGGTGAACCCTTGACACCCTGCACAGCCACCCACAGGGTTCTTTCAGTTCTGGATGATTAGACCTGCTCAGGCTGAAAATGGGCAGAGCTAATGTGAGGTCTCACAAGGTGGGAATTGCTCTGCACTAACTAGTAATTCAGCTCACAGGAGGAGCAACAGGCCTGTCAATCAAGCACAGTGTGTCGAGCCGTTAGAAGAGGTCTGATGATTGGAAATAAATGAAATCACTTATGAGAGGAGGGCAGCGTTTTGACTCGACCTCCTGCAGTGTGTGAATTTGCAGTGTGCAGCTATATAATGCACTTTGGTAGAAAAGGATGACTGCGGATGACATTAGTTCTACTTTATGGAATCACAGTTAATCCAAATGCTCTAAGCCATGACAACAACAGCAGTCAGTCTGAAAAGGGCTTCGTAATCCCAATGATGTGTAATGAAGATGCATCATTTCTCAGTCTGTGTAATCAATCCAGTCAAAAATCACCACAGCTGTTGACATTTTCATCTGGCAGCTGTGATCTGCTACTTTTTTCAGCCTGGTCGTAGTACTTGTTCCTCACCCTGACCTCATCCTGCACACTATTTAAAATAAAACGACGGATTTCTTTTCCAGTAGGCGACTCTGGCATCATTTTTATTATGCGGACAACAGGCTGGGGTGGTGCACTTCCTATGGCATTCCTGCAGAGGCCAGAGAGGAGGAGGAGAAAAAAACCCCCATAGATGAGCAGGATAAAGAGAAAGACAGTAAAAGCATTTAGCTGAAAGGCAGGGAGGAGAGGCCGAAGTAAAGAGGGAGAAATAATATGAGCTGAAGAATGCGCAGGCTGGGATCAAATTAATGCAGGGCAGAGGAAGAGAAAAACTGGACAAGCAGGAGATGTAAAAGTGAGACTGAAGGCTTCGGTAAAAGAGGGGATTAAAAGAAATTAATTCAAAGACTTAATCCAGCCTACTGCAATGTGTTGGAGCAACATTTAACTGGAACTTGCAATACACTTGCAATCAGACATACGTGATGAGGCATGGAAGGTGACTGCATGCATAATCCATTCTGACAATATGAATGCAAACTGTTGTTGCCTGAAAAATAAGTGGGGTGTAAAAATAATTAAATAATTTTAAATAAATAAATAATTTTCTACTTACTTTAAGACTTTAATTGGGAGCATCTGGAACAAAAAGCAATTTCCCCTGGGGGATCAATGAAGTATATCTGATTCTGATTGATCTTCAGCAATGATTTCTAGCACACATATTTGTTAGACAGATGTCTAGAGCCCAGCCAGGCATCTTCTCAGACATTCAGATCTACTTGAAAGTTGTGTTGATTAAAATTTCTATATTAACAATGGCTCAAACTACTTGAAGTATCGGGACAGCGGTCACTGTAGTGACAAACTCACGGAGAAATAAAGAAAACCTGACTCCACAGTTCCCCTCAGCTCTATGAACTGTTTCAGCCTCATGTTGTTTTACAGCATTAATTACTGTTACAGCAGCTCTCGTCAGCTTTGAATCCAATTGCAGACAGTTGTTTACTCTAAAACAAACCCATACCTGCCCAGCACCAAACAGCAGATACACACAGCTATCAGCTAGCTTGAACATGTACTTAATGTCCAGTGAGATATTTCCCCCAGGAGTCTGTGGAGGCCAGAACAGAGCTCAGAGAAGAGTAAAGAAAAGACAGCTGGTGCAGTCCTAATGAAGGCACTGGGTTCGAATCTCGGCAGAGGCCTCACTGTGTGAAGTCAGCATACTTTTTCACCGGGTGCTCCGGCTTCCTCCCTGAACTAAACGGCATGCTCAGTTAACTGGTGATTCTAAACTGACCATAAGTGTGAGTCTGAGTGTGCATGGCTGTCTGTCTGTCTGTCTGGACTGGTGACCTGTCCAAGGCGTACCCTGCCTTTTCCCTTAAGTCAGCTGGGATAAGCTCCATCCCCCTACCACCCAGTAGAGGATAAAGTGGTGTATAGATAATGGATAGATTAGCCTCTGTATATCCTGGATGTGTAGATAGATCAACTATTAGCTAATGTGATTACCATAACACCTCTGTCAGGTACAACTTGATCTGTTGCTTTGCTGTCTCCAAGTAGCCAAAAATAACAAAAAACAAAAAACTAAAGCAACTTCAATCTTTTAATGACTTTCACTTTCACAAATTTTTGGTACCCTTCAGCTTAGAAAAAAAAAACAACAGTTTTCTCAGTGACAAGTCGTTTTTGATTCTTAACGGTGTTACTACTCTGGCTCAACAAGTAGCAACAATGAGGGAGACCACACCAAAAGCAATGGCTTAATCCTCTGCAGGGTCGCAGGGGAGCTGGAGTCTATCCCAGCCGACTTGGGTGAAGGCAGCGGACACCCTGGACAGATCGCAAGCCTATCACAGGGCTACACGTCGAGACATGCAAACAAGCACACTCTCATTCACACCTACAGACAATTTATAATCATCAATTAACTCCAAACTCCACACAGAGAGATCCCAGGCGTCCTAACCGGGACGCAAACCGGGGATCTTCTAGCTGTGAGGCAGCAGTGCTAACCACCAAGCCACTGTGCAGCCCACGGTTGAACAATGTTTATTAAATGAAAAATAACTTGGAAGTGTACGTCAGTGTGAGTGCGATTGTGTTGGAAGTACAGGTGGTGAGTAAATGTGTAGATTAATCTAACCAAACTAAAGAGGAGTCAGCATGGTGGCCAGGGCAGGAGTGGAGCAGAGAGTGAGGAGGCAGCAATCAGGCCCTTTTAAAGAGCCACAGGTGGACCTGGTTTTGGGAACCACCCAGCTTCCTGCAAACAGGACCAAGAAACAAGGAGAAGTCCAGCCCTCAAGTTAAAGGCCATCACAATGGAACTTTATCTAACAAATGAAAACACTTTGGGCAAAAATATTGCTTAATATTTCATAGCCACCTTCATGGGCTGCCGCTGCAATCAAGCACTGAATGAGACTTCCTCTGCACAGTTCCCTCTGGTTGGACAGGGGCCTTCTTCCACCTGTGAGTTTCAGTTCTAATGTTTAGATGGATTAAAATGAGTCCTTGGGTGTGTATGTTCTGGACCATTACCCTGCTAATGGAGTCGTGGGCTGTGACTGAGACTGAGCTTTCAGTATGTTTCGCTCCAGAACGCCTTGCTAATCTTCTGATTTCATTGTATCCTGCACAGAGTGGAGGCCTCCTGTGCCAGAGACAGCAACCACATAACACAACTGAGCTTGCTCTGTGTTTCACAGAGGGGATGGGGGTCTCTTCCTTAAAGGCATACCAAAAAGCTCTGGTTTAATCTGTATCTTATAGAGCGATTAGACACTGTTGGTCTCTGAAGTTGTGTTTTGAAGATTTCCATGGTTCTTGCTCCACTATGCAAACTTTCCCTCTGTTTAGTCTGGGATCACTACAGTTGGCTACACTCCCATGGCGCTTAAACCTCTTCATAATATCAACAGCTGTGGTCACAGTAACATCAGGCTGCTTGGAGATGCTCTTGTGGTCTTTTCCTTGACCACATCTGGCAAATATTGCCGTCGTTATTTCCTCCGACAATTCTCCTTTTTTCTTTCTTTCATTCATCCTAAGTGTTGTGTCAGACTGGTCTCCATTTAAAGAATGGAAATGACTGATCATAAGGTTAAAGCCAGTTGTTGTACCATATGATAAATCAAAGGCATGGCGATGTGAATAAATAATAATTTGAGTACTCTCCAGGAATGATGGAGCAGTGTTTATTGAAATGTAAGTGTGCTAACTCTACCTCTACACCTCAGTCAGGGTTATGTGAGCAAAACAGACATCTGCTGCAGACATAACATGATCTAAAGCAGGCTGTAGTTCGGTTTGGATCACAGAATGAATAACAAGAGAATCAGTATACAGAAATATCTTTAATCCATACAAGATTTACAATATCTTACATATGACACATACTGTATTGTAAGGCAGGGTAAAGGATCTTTGGCGTTTCCCATGTGATATACACACAAAACATACACTGGTTTTAAAAAATACATCTTTATGAAATCTTTTAATCTCTGCATTTAAAGATAAGCTCTGTAGTAAGATTGCTTTCCCTTTTTTTTGCTGATTTGTCTCCTATGTACACTTCTAGTCTCTATGTACATTGTGGTTGTTTGTTTGGCAAACAAGGTCAAAGAGTAGCTGAGTACAAACAACACACACATTCTCATTGAAACACACACACACACACACACACACACACACACACACACACACACACACACACGGACATATATTCCTTTAATTTTTCCTGCTGGTGAGGATGGAGTCCACAGCATCATTAGTGTTAAGGTGACATTTCTGCTGGCACTTTGGCTCAAAGTCAAACACACAAAGGCACTTTCAGGCAAAAGCATGTTAGAATATAAGAACATCAACATATACGGATAAACATCTGCATTGCATAAGTATCACAAGGTAAAGTGCACATCAAATATCTTTGGCTTTTTAGGTATTGCCCTGTTAATGTCTCATAACGAGACCTGTTTGCTCAGAGAGACTCCTGGTTGACTCTCTATGCTTCCAGTTAACTTTGGCTTTTTGGCTCTGTAGCTTTTCAGCTGATTGTGTCAAGTTGTTGCATTTAAGAAGCGGCGAAGACCAAAAGCATTACCCAGAGCTTAGCTTTGCTGGGCTACAATTAGACATGACACTGTGGCTCACACTCCTTCTGGCTCAAAGTCCTGCAAGAGCTCAGCTCCTGAATATCCCCGTCGCCGTCCTCCAATCCCATCGAAGCAGAAGAAGTGCTTTTGTTGCAAGCCCTCCACTGAGAGTCCATGAGGCTTCCTCTCACTTCTCATCGCTCACGGAGCAGTCCACAGCTATGATGTTCTGTATTTTGATGCTTTTGACCTCCTCCTCCGGGATCTCCACCTCTATGGGGATCTTCAGCTCCTCTGGGATCTTCTCTGCCGACGAGCTGCGGCTGGACAGTTTGTCCATCTCGTCCTCCATCTCGGAGATGCGCTCAGCGACGCAGTGGGCGGTGAGACGGGCCTCGGGGTCGTGGTCCCAGCATTCCTTGATGGTGGCGCAGATCATCGCCACACCCTGCAGAGACAGCAGGAGAGCAGGAACTTGAGACTGAGCTCTGAGCTTTCATTTTATGTAGAGGAATCAACCTTTCTTTTTTCTTTAACTTACTGTAAATGTCTAATTTGTATTAATCAGATTAGCTGATTTGTGTTCAGATTTCTAGGCCTCATTTGGACATCACAACTTCTAACACGAGTTCTCCTGACTTAAGACTGAAGTAATAAGCTAAATGAAAGTACTGTTGAGGTGAAGCATTAGCATGTTATTCTTCAAGACTTCAAGAATACCCTATATATGAAACCAGATCAATCCAAGTGGCTCCAACAGCAGCTGCAGTTTATAAAATCTTAAAGTCAAATGAAAAACCAAGAAAATGTAAATTGAAAGCAAATCTATCTACAACAATTACAGTTTCACACACTTAAGCTGTCAAACTAACCTTTTCAGTTAGTTACAACACCATACTACCAAGCATTAAGCTCCATTCTAAAGTAAACTACCAGATTAAAACATACATATTTAAATTAAATAAATTATAAAAACAACATGACATATTGCCCAGGATCTGATTTTAGAACCAAGGAAGTGTACAGCTTGTGTGTGCAACATACAAATGTGAACAATGTTGAAATGTTCATGTGCATCTTTTTGAACAGGTGACAGGGTGCAATCAGCACAGTATAAAATATTTCTTTTAGTTATCAGAATGCAGTCATATTAATGATGATGTGTTTCATAAGGCCACTATATGAAGATGATGGTTTTTTTTCATTGATGAAAGAATAAAACATGTAATTAACCAAATATGAACTGGTATACTGTCTGGGGTCAGAACGCTACTTTGGAAGTCGGCCATTGAACTTTTCATCTGCAGTAGAGGGGTTTTTGTTTTCAGTTTCTGGGGTGGTCCTCATGAAAGCCAGTTAGACTGTTGTATTTTTTTAAGTGTTTCTTGGCGTAATATGATTTACTACAGTAGCTGAATAGGGTTATTTACTGTGTAGCAACACAACCCTAACGTTAAGATGGAAGAAATACAACCAGTTAACTTAAGGCTCAACTGTTAACTGGAAACCAGTCCACTCAACAGTCTAATGAGGTACGGTTAACATATTGCTCATAGTTTGTAAAGCTTCCATCAAGGCAAACAGTGGCTAATTTGGAGGAATCTATATATTAGTCTTACACTTTGCATTATGTCCTAGTTCTAACATCTTTAGTTTTATTCTGCAGTGTGATAAAGAGTCAAAATATAGAAAAAGCCCTTGAATGAGCCGGTGTGTCCAATTTTTTGATTGATACTGTGTTTTACCAACAGTCCATTACACATTTGGAGACTGTGAACATCATCCATCCATTATCTATACACCGCTTAATCCTCTGTAGGGTCGCGGGGGGGGGGCTGGAGCCTATCCCAGCCGACTCGGGCGAAGGCAAGGGACACCCTGAACAGGTCGCCAGCCTATCACAGGGCTACATATAGAGACAAACAAGCACACTCACACTCACACCTACGGACAATTTAGAATAATCAATTAACCTCAGCATGTTTTTGGACTGTGGGAGGAAGCTGGAGTACCCGGAGAAAACCCACACTGCACAGGGAGAACATGCAAACTCCACACAGAAAGATCCCAGGTGCCCTAACCGGGATGCGAACCAGGGATCTTCTACTGTGAACATCATGTTGGTTAAAATAGTTATTTTTCTTGAAGAGGCTCTTCATAATTCATTGTGAATTAATTATAACTAATAGTTGATATCTGTGAGTGTCCGTGCTTCAGTAAGTGAACAGTAAAGCAGTGCTCTGTGTCTGACCTGATGCTGGAGCCAGCTGTCGGGGATCTCAGGTCTCCCTCTGTCTCTCAGCACGTTGTCCTTCATGCTCTCCACACAGGGGTGCTCTCGCACTTTAGAGCCGTATGCTGGTTCATAGTCCTTCACCTCTGCAAAACACAAACAGCCCACAGATCAGACATGGACAGCAGACCCTCATCTGAGCCACAAGTTAAGAAACATCAGTCAAATCCAACCCTTTCTTGCTCTTCTGCTGTCTGTGGTATTATTTGTTTGTCATCTGCAGCATTTCTAAGCATCTACTTGATACACATGGATGAAAATTTTAGGGTTGAAACAACAGTGAAAATGAAGACAGTGTGCAACAGGTGGCCTGTTGAGTCAATGTGATTAGAAAGTGTAAAAGCATTCTGAAGTCATCCAACCACAAAACCACTGAGCTGCTATTTCCACCAAAGCCATCAGCTTGGTACACTGGCACCAATAATGCTGACAGTAGGAAATAAAAAGTCTTTTATGATGCCTTCATTGGAGGGAAAATGCCTGCTCTGGCACTTGAACGATGATTGCTTCTAAAAACAACAAATCAGCTTCCGCTACTGAGCAATTAAGTCTCAACCTCAGACCAGAGAACACCAAAATCACAATCTGTTATTTTTTTCTGTTTCATGTTGAAAAACTAGCTGGAGGGGAAAAAAGCAACACGTTGAAACCATGAAAAATGAAAAACAAAGTTCCGGGATTGGGTCCAAACCTCATGAAACCGAACTCACAACAGCTGCAGTCTGTCTCCAGTCCCAAAGAGAAGGCTCTCAGGATCTCACAGTTGCTGTGAAATGAGACACTAGTCCCTGCAAAGTCATCTTTGTGTACCCCTCTGAGCCAGAGAATGACGTACAAATATCACAAGCACAAGTTCACAGAGTCTTCTCTTGTTCTTACATTTAATAACTTTTACACAATTTAATTTGCTCAAGGACTTTTTTACGTGTCTTGCATTTCACAGCAAATACGCCTTTCTCAGAGCATGTTCACTGATATGAAACTTTTGCAGCATATTGCAAGTATTCTGGTCCTTACAAACTTCCACAACATGCCTTCAAATTGAAGCTAGAAGTAAAAATCTTTATAGGTCCACTTAGTCCTAAGGCACTAGGAGCTGACCCAATACCTGAGTAAGACTTACCCCTAAGTCTGCTTAGTCTTATCAGGTCAGCTAGAGCCCTGCTATCAAGGTCTACATATCCAGTACCAAGGTAAATCTAAATCAAATGGACTCAAGTAGGTGTGGTTTTACTCTTTTTTGTTCGTTTTGTCAGGGGATGATCAAAGTTGGATCAGATCTGATTATTCCTGGGTTGGGTCTGGCTCTGTTGTATGCACATCAGGTAGGTTATATTAAGTCTCCCATGGGTTAGTTTCAGAGCAGGTCCAAAATTCTGGATATGTAAAGACCTCTAATTCAAAGTTCAATCATGACTGTGGAAAGAAGAACATTAGGACCACCAGTCGACATTTTATGGTCTATGGTGTCCAAAACTAGAACAATGCTGTTTCTTTATTTCCATGGCCTAAGTGGTGACACTGACTGTTGGCCTAGGATAGGCAGCTTCATCTCAGCAATTAGGCATTATAACATGTACGTAGCATTAAAACATGTGTGTTTCTGTATTTATTACCTCTTATACAAGATTCTCACTTCAAAATTAAGCAGCTGTAAATGGTGGAATATCATCTGGATATGGTTTTTCCAACCAAGTAATGGGGATAAAGCTAACTTGATTAGCTAATTAGCTATAGCTGTCAAACCCTGCCAGCGACACACATCAGTTCAGTTCACTAGCTAGGTTTGAAGCTGTTTTTGTCTACTTGTGTCTGAAATCATGAAATGACCAAGCTTTCAGTGTTAAAACTGCTGTTACTGCAAACTACCTATGTATGTAAGCACAGAAGTGGGTGAAAAGACAGTTGTAGATGTTCAAATTTCCTTTTACTTTTTCAGCATTATATTTCCATATTATTCCAACAACTGGGCCTGCTGATGAACATGTGATTTGATCAGAAACATCCACATTTCGGCTGAACTATATTTTCAAAGTGATCATAATCGGCCCGTTGTATGCCTTTACATGATAGTTTAATGAACTCTAGGAAAAGGTGTGCAGATTCAGGTCAGCCTCCATGTATGTGTGCTGCTGTAGTAGGAAGTGGGAAGGTTGGAGTAGAACCCCCAGACAGGAAGTTGGAGGCCTGGGATCGGGACCGTGTGCAGAAAAGCTGACTCTACAGGCCCACACTTCCTGTTTTGACATGTGGAACTTCCCCCGTTTTTAGTATTTTAAAACAGGACCCAGCCTGGCCCAACCTATTCCCCTGGAGGTTATTTATGCCAGAGCTGGTATTGTCCTCAGATCTCTGCTGTTTAGATCTCCTGCTGCGGAGCTGGTATAAATACCCCACATTTTCCTGGACTGCATACAGCTGAAGCTCAGAGCAGCCGAGAGGGAGATGCCCTAAAATGAGAAAGTTGAAAACAGAAATAAAAAGAGGTGGAGTGCTTGTTAAACATCAGGACTCCAGAAAAGGTCTCATTTCATGCTCCATTACTGACTTGGCTCCTATATACTTGTCCTCGTGTTTCTCCGACCGAGACATAAAGACTGTCAGTGCATTCTATACAAGGTGTGGCCTGCTTTCCTTCTCTGGACATTTGAAAGCTATGAGAAGAATTTCATCGGTGGTTTGAGAACAGATTTCACAAGAGACTGCATGCAACCAGAGCCTCAGTCTCACTTTTCCCTCGCTGTCTGGGGCCCGCAGTTTAAACCCTGGTATATTCAATCTAAGGGGCGGAAAGCGGTTTACGACAGTTTCCTTTTCAGATTATCTGTCTGAAACCTTTGTGGCCTGGAGGTTAGCAGAAACCCCTGTGGCTGGCTACACTGTCTGGGATCTATCTTCAGACATACAAGGCTCCATGGTTGGCGTTCAAAAGACCTAAGACTCTCAGGAGGGATATAACATGGACCTGATCCCACACTGATGCAAAACAAACTACATCACAAGTAGTGAACCTGTATAAACTTTGACGAGCCACTCTTGTCACCAAAACAAAATCTTCTCTCCATTTGAACAACGAATCCGCCCATTTCTGGAGAAAGCTGTGGGCTGAATTCCTGTGGCAGGTCTGTGGCTAGCGCATTAGAGCGCTGTGAAAGTGAAATGTCAGTGCTGCTAATGATGTTTTGACTGGGGATTTGGAAAGCTGAGTGTAAGAAAAGGTGGTGGGTGCTTTGCTGCAAGCAGGTGAATCAGCTACACTCATATGCAGGCATGTAAAATGCAATAAAGAAAGGCCCACTGCAAGTTCATTGTTGCTTTTGTATACAGTCTTGAACCTTGGATGATAAGCAGTCAGTTATATCTGCATGATTGCGTGTCTGCTCTCATTTGCTTGGCCTCCCATGATGCATAGTGTTTGGATTTACTGTGGGGTTGTTTTTAGCTCTGTCTGTTTAGACTCACTAGTCCTGTCTGGTACTGATGTAGGCTTCCTCAATGATGTTTTAATGGGCTATTTAACATCTGACCAAAGGACACACTACACGATTAGATAACTTTGGCATGGTTATACTCAGCTCCCAATTCATTAGTCGCACTTCTCTAAAAATAGCTGTTTCTATTCAAATGTAGCACAAGTTTTAACTGAATTTGGAGAAAATCTTCACTCCCAAAGGTTATAAGATGATAAAAATAGATAAATCATTTTTGGCAGGACTAGGGTGTTAACTGACAATAGTTTTAGGCTGGGGCTCTTTTAAATTGGCAACTAAGTCTTTAATGATGTTGACTAATTGGTATTGTCTTGGTAAAAATTAAAGAATATAAAAAGTCAGTGTGTATTTTAGCATGAGTTGGGAATAAAGTTACTGAGATTAAGATACTCTCATGTCTGTAGTACAGTGGCCTACTGGCTTGTGAAGCGAACTTGTAACTGGTGGGTCGCCGGTTCGCATCCCCGGACTGGCAAGAGGCTGACTCACCACCACTGTGGGATCCTGAGCAAGGCCCTTAACCCCTGACTGCTCCCCAAGCACTTCCACGGCAGCCCACTGCTCCTAGTATGGATGGGTCGAATGCAGAGAACAAATTTCCCCAAGAGGACTAATAAAGTATAGATTATTAGAGATTAGATTACAGAGTTAGGGTCACAAGTGAGTTAGCCTAGCTTAGCATAAAGACTGAATGCAGGAGGGGAAAGTACACTCTGAAAAAAGTCCATGATCACGTTTTAATCTCCCTGGTTAACATGTTGGGTCTAATTTGGGTTCAATAATGATACTTTGTGGTTTAATGAGGAGCTACATGCTGTATTTCAGCTTTATCCTGGAAGAGAAAACACCTCGAAAGTATGGCAATTACCTGTTGTGCATCCTATGTCTGTGTAGGGATTAACAAAACAATGCAACAGGGTAATTTAGAAGCAATAAACCAACTGGTTGGTGTAGTTTTGCATTACTGACAGACCCGAATTAGCTCTGTGCCATGCTTCCAGCTTTAATGCTAAGCTACATTGGGGTTTCAGATCCGTTCTTAATGCTAACATGAGGGTAGTTTTAATCTTTTCTCAACAAAAAAGTGACAAAGGGTACTTCCCAAAATGCTGAACTATTGTTCTGAGCCTTTCTGTCCTTCAACCTTCACCCCAGCAGGGTAGAGCCATCAACCCCTCACCAGCTGTTGCCACTGGCCGTCTTCCTTCGTGGACCACAAGGCTTTTGCTTGGCACAGCACAAACTTTTTGCCCCGCTCCATTTACCCTGCATAACCCTCAGCTCAGACAGAACATGCAGGCCTCGCCGCACCCTGCATGCTAATTCAGGATATGTAAATAAAATGCTCAGAGACACACAGAGAATGTACTATAACTGACCACAACAACAATGCCAGCGCAGGGTAGTATTTCAACCCACCACTCTGTCCCCTGTTGTTGCGGTGGAGACAGAGGAGAAACACTCACACATACACACAGATTGACACAGAAATAGGGCTAGATGAGGGTGTCTGTCTGCTATCTCCACCTCTGTTCCTCTGGCTCTAGGTACCTCTCTCTGAAATAAACACACACACAAACACACACACACATTAACGCATTTATGTTGGAATGTGACTGTCTCATTCTAAATGTCTCAGACTGTCTAGAAGGGCCCACTAGCCAGAAGGACGAGGTGGACCGCAGAGACTCTCTCTGTACTCAGGAGAGTAAGTTGGAAAAAAATGGCTTCATGAGGTCCAGTTTGAAATGTAAACCCCACAATAGAGTATGTTTTTAGAAAGTCCGTGGACTTGGGTTTAGAATAGAAAGTTGTGAATTCCATACAATCTTATACAATTTCATACAGGGCCCGTACATCCTCGTGTCCATATGAACTTTTTGGAGTACAGCAACATAAGAAAAATCCACAGCCTTCTTTTTGTGCAGAAAAAAATTACAAAGTCTAACTGAAACCAGTATGACAACAGTATGATATTTCTATTTAGTGCCAGAGCTGACCCCTGTGGTCTAGTTCAGTTTGTCATTTCCACAAAGCTGTAGTTGGAAAGAGGAGTGTATCTGCACTATGGACCTCAGAATTGCTTCTGCTCCTTGTAGATGATGTGGATCTACTCACCACATCACAACCTTCAGCATACACTTGGCAGATTAAGAGTGAAATAGCTGGGTTGGGAGTCAGCACCTCAAAGTCTAAGAGGTCATTGTCAGTGGTTTGCTGCCCTAACTGAAGAAGTTTAAGTATCCTGAGGGTCTTTATCACTCTTACAGATTGAGTATGGAGGTCAGACATCTGGAGGGAGAGATAGATATCTTATCTTGCCTGGGAATGCCTAAAGATCTCACAGGAAGAGCTACAGATAACCATAATAAGTAACACACTGATGGATGGATGGGTCTCTGTCTTGGCAGTCACATTAGTCACCAGTTTTTGTTCTGGTGAGGAAATTATATGGAACTATGAAAGAATCTTTCTCTGAGACAGAGTAAGGACACTGTTGTTGTTGTCCAATTTCGTCAGCATATCCCTGAGGCAGCAAAGGATGTGTGAATGAACAACTGGATAAATACGGTCAGATCAGATTTGGTTTGATCAGGTGAATTTTACCCATGTGGAAAGCCTTCAAAAGCAGAGGAGACGGGAGAAAAGTATTGTTGTTTACATCAGTGGTTCTCAATTGGTGGGTCGGGACCCAAAAGTGGGTTGCGAAGCCATTTTTAGAGGGTCGCAGAAGCATGCCCCCCCAGAAAAGTAGTGATATAAAGTCTTTTATTTTGAAGGACGTGCTTCTTAGGACACAGTTTGCTTTCAATAGCAGGATATTTAGTGGTGGTGACACCAGTAGTCGCCCACTATTAACCTCTAGATCTGTCTCTGCCAGCTTATTGGAGAAAATTATGCTAAAACATCCCAAAAATGAACGAAAATGTGCTCAGAATCTGTCCAAATGGGCCAAAATATGCCCAAAACTTGGCAAAAGCGTCCAAATATACCACAATTAGCAAGAAAATAAGCCAAAATTTTCTAAATTGTATCAAAATGTGTTGAGACTACACCCAAATAAACCTTTGTTAACAGGAACAGCAAACTACCATTATTAATAGAGACATAGTGGGTCTTGAGGCTGGACCAGCTGAGAACCACTGGTTTATATTTCCAGATGCAGCAGGCTAACAAGTGTTCCAGCACAAGTTTTACAGCACTTCATTGTGTAAGATACCAACGAGACAATGAAATGCAATTCAAGAAGTCCAGCTGGCAGATTAATGCATTTAAAAGCTTATTGGATACTAAAACACTCAATGGCTTCCAGATCTGCAATGGCAGGATTTATTTCCTGTTTTGTCAAGGCAATTGTGAGGTAAACAGGAACACAGTATCATGTTTAAAGCATTCTACCAAGAGTGTGACCCTATACATATGTGCTCAGGCAGAAGTGTCCTCACAATGAATGTACATGCGTTATAACATGTAGCATCCAGAGCACACGCTTCAATCTGAGGAAGAAATGTCCTCATGTGAGCACAGACACTCATACACACTCACATACAAACACACAGCCAGCTGAAACAGGTACAGTATCCACTCCAGCTCTCTCTCCCTGATTTCCTGCCCAAAGAAGGGCAAAGGCAGAGTTCAGATTGTCTCCCTCACACATCAGACATTCCTCAGATTCCTGCTGCAGACCTGGAGCTGAGGTCGAGGTGCAGTCCGACAGACAAGACCGTCAGCCTCCCTGCTGACACACAAACCCTCAGCCGCTGCATAACAGGAGGCAGTGGGTCTGAACCTGCTGTCTGCACTATTTAGGTCACACACACACACACAGATGCACAGTAGGTACATGCTCCACATAGACGTAGACAACAAATATATATGAGCTCTCAGGTGCTACAGGAATCTAAGAGTCCAAGAATTTGGATCCAAGTCTGTGTTGTGATAAATATTGCGATTGTTTATCTTGCACAGAGCTGTCTGTATTTCTGTCTAGAACTGAGGGAATGCTTATACTGACTCGTGTGTAATATTCCTTATAAACAATTTATTTCAGCGCATCCTTTTTGTCAAACAGATTCCGAAGGTAACGTAAAACACAGGCTGATTTAGGTTCATCAAATCTTTACAATCCAAACTGTTATTGTTGCTGGTCATAGCTACTTATGAAATGTAAATCGGACTGGGGCAGGTTGAGGCTAGCTCGTTAGCCGCAACAGAACTTTCAAAATAAAATCCTAGCATATAGTATCTTAAAAATAATTATTAACAGTGCTGTCCAAATTTTCCTAGTGAATAACAAAGCAAAAGTGAGTTTAGTTGTGACACAATGCTCACTGGATGGGCTACGCATATGGGAGGTGGAGGAGATACACTCTCAGAGTAAACAGAGCAGGATGCAGAGATCCATGAGATTAGACTTAGAGATCTTGAGTCATCACAAGACCAACTACATCTGCAGGGAGGGTTGTGATTCAGATCGTAGATTGGGCTTCTACCCCAAATGACTGTCATAAGATCTTTAATAATCAAACTAAACTTATTCTTGACTTTGTGAATTAAAATATAACAGCTAGATCAGCACCAGCACCCACTCATTCACTGATACACTTTTCAGACATCCAAATCGTGGGATGTGTAACTTTCTGAGTTCAGTAGTCCAACAAGTGTTCCCAGTTTGTACAGTAAGTAAATTTGGTCAGGTATGCAGGTGACAAAGTGATAAAGTTCTTCACACGACAGCTTCTGTATGCGGTTAGAATGATCTGCAACAAATAATTTTATATATAGGAACTATCTTTATCCCTTTTTCTTGAAACATTCTTGCAAGAATAGAGTCAAAAACATAGAAAATATACATGATATCAGGGACTTTGGTGTAAAAAAGAGAGCTACCTTTAGATACCTCTGGATGTTTCTTGCAGTTTGACACAGGATTGAAAGGAGTTAATTAGCTGGCTGCATGTGAGAACTTAGCAGACATTAAGGGACAAAAACATCCACTGTACACAATGACATCATTGCCGGTTTGTTAGCTCTCCTGCTGAACTTGTTATGATAATCCCAAACTCATGGCCTGTGCTGTCACTGTAGAGTCATCTCAGTGGTTGACACTTCACCTCAGTAGATTTGTTTTGTTCAGAGTGTGAGGGTGTGCTCATGTGGGACATGACATCATACTTCCTGCGGCTCCAAATAGGTAATGGATGAATATGTGTGTGTTTGTGAGCACTGACCTCCAATGGCTTCACATCTCGACGTCATCTCCCACAGCACCAGGGCCATGGAGTAAATGTCAGTCTGTTTGAAGGACTCGATGTTCTCCAGATTCAGTCGGGCCTCCAGCACCTCTGGGGCCATGTAACGTGCAGTACCCACCTAGAAGGCAGCAGAAAGAGTGAACACACAAGAACACACACATACTGTACAATAAGCATAGCAATGCACTTTCCTTAATCTCTTATTGCTCTGGCACACCACCCACATGATAAAAAACTGTATCCCTGTTTCACTAAACTTGCTTCCATTGTCTGGCTTGGGATTTATGGACTTGTTGCAACAATCAACCACTAGGCTCACTGACAATAAACCTGACTCACTTCCTGGCTTCAGTCATATGTGGATGACACACCAGCAAAGATACAAGAAGAAGAGAAAATCCTACACTGGTGGCATGTTTCCTTTTCTAGTCATTGAACTGTTTGATTTGTGTAATCAAACTGCACACATCAGCTATTACACTGTTTGCACTATACAAGATTCCATGTTGCTGCTGTGTTGCTGTGTTGTTGTGTACTACAAATGCAGAGTTCTGCACAAACAGGGGCGGGAAAAGATCTTTTACAAGATCCATGTCAAGATCAACAAAGCGCCAACTTAAGACCCACTACATCAGGGGTGTCAAACTCCAGTCCTTGAGGGCCACTATCCTGCATGGTTTAGATGTTTCCCTCTTCCAACACACCTGATTTAAATGATCAGGATCGTTATCAGGCTTCTGCAGAGCTTGATGATAAGCTGATCATTTGAATCAGGTGTGTTGGAAGAGGGAAACATCTAAACCATGCAGGATAGTGGCCCTCGAGGACCGGAGTTTGACACCTGTGCACTACATGTTCCAAGTCAAGACCCAAGTCAAGAGCAGCTAGCGCCAAGTAGCAAGTCCTAACAGTCCAAGCAGGGTATTTTCCACCAAGTAGTTAGTTAGTCCGAAGTCATGTTTTAACTTAAGGCCAGTAAATTCCAAGTCAGGTTCCCACGCAAGTTCAACAAGTTTTAAGTCAAGTCTTAAATGAAGATCAGAACTCCGAACTCAAGCCCTATAATCAAAGCCAGTAGTTTCAAAGATCGACTAGTCACAAGTTCTAAATTCCAAGATCAAAGTCAAGACAACATTTTTCCAGTCGTCCACTGTTCCAGCTGTAACTTTGGTCTCTGGTTCTTCGCTGACAGGAGCGGCACTCTTGTGGGAAGATGCTCTCCGGAGTATCTTTGTTGTAACTAGTGGTTGAGTTACTTTCTCAAACCAGTGTGGTCATTTTTCTCTGACTGCTGCCATCAACAAGGCATTTTTATCCAGAGGATATATTTTCTTTTTCAGACCATCTTCTACAAACCCTAGAGATGCATGAAATCCAAGATCATCAGTTTCTGAAATACTTAAATCTGGATGTCTGGCACGATTTGATGCGTGGTTTGAACTTCGACGGATCCTCATGACCATGTCTACATGAGATTCTGCCACATGATTGGCTGATTTGATATTTGGTTTATCAGGTAGTTGAACTTGTGTACCTGGTAAAACACCCAGTGCTACAGAATATTGGACCAAAGTTCTCATATTGGTAATTGTTAATTGCTGTAAAATAACAGTCCTATGAGTTTCTTTGGTTTTGTAACTTGTTACTTGTTAATCCCAAATCTGGGCTTGAGGAAGACACAGAATTACTGCAAGTGAAACTCCTGAAGTCCAAGTGAAGTCATGAGTCACTGTTGTTGAACTAATCCTTTTTGATTTTGTCGACTCAAGTTTGAAGTCATCAGATTCTTCTTTCCGCGCTGCTAGATCACAAGCTGAAGGCAGGCGATGGTGTATCTGGCACAGCTTTGCTCATTTGCCTAACTTTGCCTTGTACTGCTTTCCATCAGCAGTTTCCCACTAGAAAAACTGTGACTGAATGACTTCCCACACTAGAAATAAACAGTCTAAATGCTGCACATGGTTACTTTTACCATTCCTGTAACACTGCAAAATATTAAACAGATCTAAATGTATTAGTGGTGCATGGTCAAACACACAAATCAACTTCTCTGTGTTTGCAAAATCTTGTTGCATAGAGAGCCTAATGAAATGATCATCACTTTCCAAGCAGTGAAACTGTGACAAAATGATCCTTCATATTAGAACCAGGAAAACTGGCAGAAAAGTAAAACAATGTCAGAACTACACAGCATCATGTTATCACTGCTTTAATATCTCTAATCAGAAGTTCCATTTAGTTTTTTAGCATTGCATAACTCAATCAATTAAAATTCCTTTGTGGCTTAACACACAGTCAAACAGGCTTGCTGGCAATGCAACATTATTGCTGACATAATATCTGCTGTTGCACATGGAACACTTTTTAAATGCAAAACGAAGAAAAGCTGGACCGCATGACCACACACACACACACACACACTGAGGTTATAATTACAATGTACCAGCTGGGAATTTCCAGCTTCCAGTTGTGAATGGAACACACAGTGACAGCCAAGACTCACAGTGTGGACACGTGAATGGATAAAATGATGACACATACCGCACAGGAACAAAAGCATCTTATTTTGAAGGGAAGGATGATTTAACAGCAGCAGGTGAACAGTTGCAGAAGGATGTGCGTATTTCGGAATCAGCCTGGGTTTTGCATGTGTGTGTACATTAGTATGAGCTGAGAGGTGCAAGCTAACAAGTTAGTCAACACCCTCCCAACTGCCTCTGCAAAAATTTCTGGCAATGAATCATAAATCATTCTGTAAACAAGGACACCGGCCTGCTGACAGACTAGAGAAGCGACCAGGAGTCAGTTGAGAGTTGCCTTGAGGAGGCTGCATGTTGCGACAAAGCCTTTACCTTCCTCTCTATCCCTTGATTGCCTGTCTGTCTCTGTCAGATTTCTTCTGTCAGCAAACAAAGGCGTATCCTATCAAAACACACTCCCGAGAGAAGGACTTGGACGGAGGGAAGTAAAACAAACACAGCCAGCTAATAACCTCAGCAAAAAACCAAAGCAAAGCTGCTGTTCCACAGAGCTCTGACAACAGAGAGAGTTACCATAACAGCAGATAACACGCTTTCCCTTGGAAAACCTACAGCCTGGAACAACATACTTAACAACTATCACTGTTAGCCAAGACTGAGGAGCGACTGAAGTTTTGTCGTCATATTCAGCAATGGAAAGTAACTTTTACACAAATACTGTACTTTCAGATTAACATTTAAAAACGCACACACACATACACAAAGAGCCATAGAATAAACTTGGTAAATGTACCACTGGTCTGCAGACATGGGTGCTTTTACTGTTGAGCTTTTACCTAAGCAGAATTTCAAATGCATGTCTCTTGCTATATTGTATTTTTGCAGCATATTGCAGTTTTTGCAGTGCATCTCTGTATAAAACAATGGAAGAGTTCTGTGAACATAACTCCGTCTGACCTGTCCACTGTTGGCGAGATCATCCACTGACAGGCTGCTGTCCAGACACAGTCCGAGGCCGAAGTCGCACACGCAGCACGTCAGGTCGTTCTTCACTAGGATGTTGGAGCTCTTCAGGTCTCGGTGGACTATGGGCACCTTTAGGTACAACAGAGGAGTCAAAATTAATAATTTGGTGTTGCAGAAAACCAATCAAACTAAGCATTATAACAGTAGATGGTTAAACATATGTACAAATTATATCTAGACGTCTGATTGAAGTGGTCAGTCACGTGATAAGATGTAAACACAAGTCGGATTTTCTGTATGAACTGGATTCGACGTGTTACTCGGCCTACTAATAACAAATAATAAAAACTCATAACAAGCGTGTCTGCCAATACTTTTCCGTTGTGAATGTGGGCCTGCCCGATCAATCCTGTGTCCTTTTCACTGTCAGAGATTTTAATGAACAGGATATTCTAGAATGAGCTGTTGGGAAGCCCACTACTACTGAAGCAGCTGCAAATTTTACTGATCTTTAATGCAACACTCCTACAGAAACTCTGTCGTCCTTCTGTGTTTTTATGGTAGATAGTTTTCACCAGAAGCTAAGGTCAACCCTTGATACAGTTCCATCCATCCATTATCTATACACCGCTTATTCCTCACTAGGGTAGGGCCTTGATACAGTTGCCCAACTAAATTGGAGAAGATTACTACTCATCCAACACCTCCAGAATTAAACTGAAGATAAACTGTCTTACAGGGATCCCTCTCAGTGTGGATGAGCTACCCATAGGTGGCTTTTCCTCACATGGTTCCTCAGTGCCCTGTCATGTCACTATACTCACAGTTACTGCAGTGTATGTGGTTCTGTGTGTGTGTGTGTGTGTGTGTGTGTGTGTGTGCGTGCGTGTGTGTGTGTTATGTGTTGTATTTCTGTTGCATGCTTTTATTTTGGGAAGCACTTTGGGTTGCATTTTTATTGTATGAAAAGTTTCATATGAATAAAGTTTATTTGATTGATTGATTGATTGATTGATTACAGCAGAAAGAAAATGAAGAAAAAACAAATTCACATCCATATCAAGTCTTCCTTCGACAGCTGACTATTTACAGTAAGGCAGTTGTTTGATCACTACTTAATTATGTTTTGTCAAGCACTTTCTATTAAGCTCTATATGTATGAAAAGTACTTTACAAATAAAGTCTGATCAATCTGCTTCAGTTTGATTTCTTACCTAGAAATACTGCAAACTCTTGTACCATTATCAGAACTTGTTTCAAAATTCTCAGACATCATAATTATTTCATCTGGCATGAAGCTTAGATGGATTTATGATGTGGTCTCAGACTTTTGGACAGCGCTCTATACTACACTGCTCTGAGGGTCTGATTATTATAGCTAGTGTAGATTTTTGGATTCGATACGCTGCTTGTCTGAACTGAACATGGACGTATTCACAAAGTCTCACCTTCGGGCGTCCACAGGGGAGGCGGTCACTGTGGAGGTGGGCGACGCCTCGGGCCAGAGAGCTGCTCAACACCTGCAGCTCCTCCCAGCTGATCACCTGACATGTCAGGTACTCCTGAGGCGGGCAGAGAGACGAGAGGAGTTTTTACACCATGCAGTTTACAACATAGTCATACTAGGCAACCAGACAGCAGTGGTCTCACCTGTAGGTTTCCTCTGGGGTGGAAGGCAGTGATGAGCCAGTACTGCTTCTCCACCTTCCTTTCCTCAGCTGTTAGGAATTGGAGGATGTTCTCATGACGGAGGTCTGTGTTGGAGAAAATGTCCTTCTCGTTCTTCCAGGAAGCGTACTCCTCATAGGGGAAGATCTTCACCGCCACTGTTTCAAACTGATCGGACGTGGTCTGCTTCAGTTTAGCCTTGTATACCTGAGCAAAGCGACCCTTTCCCACCTGGGACAACATCAAAAATGAAAGATTTCAGTTAGAAATGCAATTATGAGCAGCACAGCACGGCTCCAAAAGGTTACAATTCATGCATACCAGCAGATCCAGCTCTATAGGCAGTGGCTCGGTGTTGTGGTTTAGGTTGTTGGCGACAGTCGAGCTGCTGTCTGACCTGTCGTCATCCATCATAATGGCGCAGGCGTCGCTGCAGTCCAGCCCACCTGCTATTGGCTTGCGCTTCTTAATGCTGCCCTCCCATTGTTGGTGGAGCTGGCGCTGCCGATAGGCCCGGTACCAGTAGAACATTCCTACAACCACAAACCCCATCACCAGCAGGGGCAGCAGGCTCACCAGAATTACAGGTATCAAAGGATCATTCTTAGATGGATCCATACCTAGGAAGAAGACAGGAGGAAATACATAAAAAGTTTTAGAGTATGAGGGATGCCGAGGACTGAGAAGACATACAATGACGTTATGAGGTTTACAATAAAGTGGATCAGCACAAAGAGTGATGTAGTGAGGGATAAACCCAAAGCAGCATTTGTGGCATGCCAGTATTGTATTTAGCTACTAAGAGGATATGAAAATTTCCCCATCCAAGAGCTAAACTGCTTGTGGGCTGTTGGTGACATTAAGACTGACTTTGATCTGAATCATAAAAGTCAATTACAAAGAGGTTTATAATGTAGGTTGTGCTGATTGCGGTGACGGGTACTAAAAATGAGTCACAGTGAGTTACTGTCATGGCGGTTTTTTTGCTAAATGCCTACATGTTTGTGCAGTTGTCTCTACCTATATGAAGCTAAGCTGGGTAAGTGTTTTTTCCACCACAAAGCTCTGTCAAAGAACGAGAGCAGCAGTCACACGACTAGAGATTCATCTTTACTCTGCAGAAAAAAAAGCAAAAACCCACCATTTGAGGAGAATAACTAAAAATGTACCAAAATTAGTGGTGAGGCAGGTCTTTGGAGGACACACAGTTTAATTTGTGTGATTTGGGGACAGCATCCAGCAGCAGCACACTGCAGTTTCCTCCCACTGCTCATACACTAAGAGTCCAAAACAAGCGCGACCACCACAGGGAAGTCATTCTTTAAGTCTGTGCTATGAAAACACCGTGCTGTTCCTCACTCCACAGAGTGCTATAAATCTTGTACTTTCCATCGTAACAATGAGCATAAAATACATTTGGCTCTGTATCATTAGGTCTGTGATCAGTAGGGAGCTGACTCTATGCTCAGGCAGTAGGGGTGTACTGGACACAAAGTGAGCAGCCTCCACAGCTTCATGAACTATAGCTTTAACTCCATCCTGACTGTGACTGCCAGCCTGGGCAGAACGGCAGCCAACCTTCAGGGCTGCAGCGGCGGGAAAGAACAGTCGAGGGCCTGTCTGCTTCGGCTTGGCCCGGCCCGGCCTGGTCTGCTCTGGCTGGGAACCTTTTCAAAGAGTGTCTCACTCTGTGTCCCCGGGGAACATTAACCTCCTGAGCGAAGCTGCCACATCGGCAGGCTGGAGGTGCTCAGGCCAAGGACTGACCATTGAATACGTTGCACCACCCTGCATCTATTTCATGGTAGGATTTTCCGCTTGCATGTATTACTGAGCACTACAGAGGCCCAAAGTCAGATAAGACATATATATAATCGAATACATCAATAAATAATAAAGTTGTTGCAATGAAGAAATAAATGAAAACCTGTTCTCAGATGAAAAGAACAGAAAACATTTTTGAATGTTTTAGCACAGATCTGCTTTATTTAGGCTTACACTTAAAACTGTAAAACGATGTATCCTCAAAAATGATTTTTGTTATTCTACCTGAAGTCCACCTGATAACAGTGGTGGGAGCTAACTACAGTACACACGACCCTGTTGGCATGCTGCCTAGCTGCAGCCATCACTCATTTGCACCAGTGTTTAAAGTCCTGTACAGTAATGAAAAGCATTTTAGCAACCAAGTTAATGCTACTACAGGCTAACTAATGGTAACTGCAAGTTTTAAGTTCCCATTATTCGAAGAAGACACTAAATAAAACTGCAAAATGTGAAAAATAGCACGGCAGAGTGCCACACTTACTTCCAATCAAAGTAATAAAGATATAAGCACAGAATCTGGAAACCACTAATTAGTGCTAATAAGTGCTAACAACCTCAGTTTCTCATCAATAGCAGGTTAAAATGCTTGAGCTACTGTCACACACCCACACACACACACACACCCACACACACACACAGACATATGCATTTTCAATTTTCAGTTACATTTTCTTTATTTAGCGCTAATTCACAACATGTGTCATCCCACAGCACTTCATATAGTGCAGTGAAGACCTTATGAATTTTAAACAAAGAGCAGAGAACCCAACAATCTAAAACTGCCTTTTGGAAGGAACCAAAAAAATATCTGTCATGCCACTACATGGTCCGACCTTTGTAATAATGTATGGTGTGAAGTTTCGAACCGCTGTGCCCAAATAACTGTCTTGCAGCCTCATTAACTGTCTGACTGACACTTGACTGTCTGATTGGCACACTTAAAGCTTTCTCTCAACATAACAGTGGATAAATAGCATCTTAACTTCGTGGTTGTGTGGCAGCGTTTGTGTGTGCGAGCACAAAACAGTAAATCTTTCTGAGATTGCTTCGGGCAAAACCACAGATGCAATGAATCAAAAATACTGAAGACAAACACACACACGCAGCCTTTTAGATCTGAAACGACTTCAAAAGTCCAGTAGTAAAGTGGGCTGCAAAGTAACACTGCCAGACAGTCAGACAGTTCTACTCAAATTCCATGTGTCTGTACATGTGTGTATGCTTTAAGGGTTTTAAGATTGCTCGGAGGTTTTGGGGGTTTTAAGTGTATTTCCTCGCTGTCTTGCTGCCATGATTAGAGAGTGTAAGTGTGTGTATTCGAGGGAGAAACACAGCCAATCAGGTGGTGCCAAGACAAACTGGTAATAGGACTCATGTTGCCTTTTCCAATCAGGATGCCAGAGCGCTCTCATGCTTTGCTCAAAGAGGTTTTACACATCATTCAGACTAATGGAGGAATCCTTGCCTCCGGCCTGCTATTACTTACGTCATCGGTGTGTGTGTGTGTGTGTGTGTGTGTGTGAGTGTGTGTGTGTGTGTGTGTGTGTGTCAGGATGTGGATTCGGGGATTTTACACCGTGCCATCTCTGACTCAGACTCTTAATGATCTAACTAGTTGCTAATTAATTGGATTCAACTCTTTGTGAAGTTATGAGTCTGACATTAAAGAGGAACTATTTTCCTCGGAAAATGACAGAGCCAGACATGATTTCATGTTTGAAACAGGTGATGGGCGTGTAGATGGCAGCCATTAAAAACACAGAGGTGTGTGTTGTGCCAGTGTGTCTACTGTGCCAGTGAATAACACGTTGAGGGCTTTATTCAATCTGACTTGATCAAACAGAGCCGGTGGTGTTGGTACTTGGTCATATCGTGGAAAAATAAAAGTCGTCCATTAATCAGAATACAATTTTTTTTTTGCGTTTTCTAATAGTAAAGGTCATTCACTCTCCTTACAACTTTCAAAATATAACTGACCATAGTTATACAGTAATGCATGTTGCATTAACGTGGCATTAACCAGCCATAACAGTGATATAAAGACTCTAAAAGCTAAGAATAGCAGCTGGTGTACTGATAAGACTCCGCTACAGTAGCTCCATGACTGATCTTGCAGTACTTTGATTTCCCATTAAGTCCACAATGGAATGCATGAAAATGAATAGTAAAAAGAGGCTTTACTTGTATTTGCCCTTCACTCTCAGGAAGACTGAATACAAGGATCGTATTAGGAAAATTTCAAATTAAAAGCTTGTCTTGGTGCCTATGCTGAAATGATACCACAGTTAAAAGAATCATCACCTACACGTAAAGATGCACTTATAGTATTTTTTTTTTTTTTAAATTAAGAATGGTTAGCTATGGTAATGTAAAAGAGTTTAACTGTAGCTATGAATCTACAGACAAATTATTAACTGAATCTGCAGTTAATAATTGTTAGCTTCTCCATGGAGCATTTTTGTATCCGCTGACTCCTTGTTTTGCCCTCAGCTTCACTGTTTTGGTTTATTGCTTTTGTCACAGCTGGATTAACCCTCAGAGAGGTCCTGGGGCTGTTTCTGTGTGGCCCTGTTGATCCTACTCATACGTGAAAGTTTCATTAGAACAGCCAAAAACACAGCAACCACACAACTGGAATTATTATGTGTCAAATCAGTTCAATAACTTCAATTCTTGGTTACAGCTTTACAGTACAGTTCTATTATGAAATAATGTAACCTAAAACGTGAGGTGTTCTGTGTGTTAATTGACACACATGTAATCACAATACAATTCTGGTCTTAAAGGTCAATTTAATTTCAAATTCTATTACACACTAATGCTGAAAATTGGAGGATGGAGGGACTGTCACAGCTGATGGCTGCAGAATGATAACAAACTCAATCTAATTCATCTAATTATGTAAAAAGAAATTATGTAGAATAGATCTGGGGGCTTATGGGATCCCTGAGGGTAATTTTTGTGAATTATTGAGTCCTGGAAGTCTCATCTTACTGAAATACATGGGGAAAAAAATCTGCCAGCGCTGTGAGATAGTTTCAACTGGTTTCTATACAAATCAAACTGCTGTATAGTTTGTCCGAAAAGTTGTTCATTTTCATTATTATTAATATCAGTAATGCTATCCTTATTATCTAAGACAGCCTAAGAAATAAGGTAATTTTGGAAAAACTGAGAAAAAGTTTGTGCTCAGATCTTGTTTTGCCGCAAAACCTAAATGTATCCAGCTTTAACGCTGCAGCCATATATTACATTTGTGTAGCTTTCGTAGCTTTATCAAATATTTCCGAATTCTATTTGACTGCATGAGCGTCATGTAGAAAAGATTTCGGGTTGTTTACCACCTTTCCCAGCAGAGCCTGAACCCTCCTAAATGCATATAAATAACCTGTCTTTATCCAGGCTGGTATCATGTTATGGTGGAGCGTGGAGGAATCCAGCCACAGGGAGGCTGGTAACACTGACTAAAAGTGAACATCACGCTCACTATTTACTTGTCATGGTAACAGCGCCGACTTTACAACTCAGACTGCTGCATGGCTCATATCTCTCCGGCTCCCCCTCCATCATCTCCCCATCCTCAGCACTTCTTCATCTCACCTCAGTGTTCCCCGCCCTGGTCACCATTCGGGTCTTTTTTGCCTCACGCTGCCCTTCTCCTTTTCCTCCCTTTTTATGCATATGGAAGAGTTGGCTAGCTTGAGTCATTTCTCAATAAAGCAGTCTGCTGTGTGACTGAATGACTGATGTACTCACTGATGACAAGCCAAGATTCCACAGTTAAGGAGGGAAATATAAAAATACGGATAAAAAAAGCACATCTTGGAAAATGCACAGAGCCAGTTTTATTTGTCTTCGTCTGCTCTTCCTCTTTGCAGACTGCATCAAGGAGTCGTTCAAATGACTTTTTTTTCCATTTCTTATTTTGATCTCTTGTTCTTCTGCTTCACGATCAAAATAGAAACACCCCACTGGCATCAAAAACCCCCATTTTCCCCACTGCGTTCACCAGGAGCGATACCAAAATAACCAATGAAATGACAAGATCAGGCGGTGTCTGTGTGAAATCACAGGCTGTTCGAGCGGAGGAATCCATGTCAGAAATGAATTAGTTCTACCCTCTTCTCATTCCTCACATAGCATGCATCCAAGCATATAAAACTGACCTTCGCAAGAGCACGGCTGTAAATGCAGCACTAAAACCAATACCCTGTTACTGTGACAAGGCAGTGTTCCTTATCGGTGCCTTCCATCCCACTGAAACTAGTTGACAAGCTCCAAAACACATGTGTAACTGATACTGACTAAAAGGGTGTTTGTCCGCAATGAATCATTTTAACAGGATCTTAATTAGGAACAACTGCTGCGTCTGAGAGGTCCATGTCCCTGGGAGTGCAAGGGATCATCTCTGACCAGATTTTATGCTTTTGGTACAATGTCTTGTCCAAAAAATTGTCCAGAGTAATGTTTGAAGTGTCCATATAAAAAAAAAAACAACTCATACTACAACACACTGCTTTTCAGGATAATAAACTAATAAATCAACATGTATAGAATATTATCATTTTCACACAGAAAATAATAATGTTATGGTTTGATTATGTAAAGGGAGCCATCTTGATTTTTGGTCAATATAGTGAAAATGCTGCACCAGTCATGGTTCCAAACAGGAAGCAGACAGAGCTCCTACATGTTCAAATCCACTGATTTGTTGACCCGTCCATCCACCCTGACCTCCTCCCTATACAGATTTTCCAGTTGCCTGTGATCATCTTCTTTCAAGGTCAAGGTCAAGGTCAATTTTATTTATATAGCACATTTAAAACAACCAAGGTTGAGCAAAGTGCTTTACAGACTTCTAAGCACTGTAAAACCAACATACATGAACATAAAATGAAAACACTACATATGCAGCCAGGATGTCAGCGCCTAATCGAACTGAAAGCCACTGAGTAGAGGTGGGTCTTCAGCTGGGACTGAAAAGATTCCGTAGTCTGAGCAGCCCTAATGTCCGGTGGTAGGCTGTTCCAGAGTTTAGGGGGCTGCCACTAAAATGGCTCAGTCACCTTTAGTCCTGAATCTGGATCTGGGGACTACCCGGACCACTTGACTGGACGACCTCAGTTCTTTAACAGGTTTGTGGACCTGAATAAGGTCTGCTAAATAATGGGGGGACAACCCATGAAAAACTTTAGAAACAAGAAATAAAACCTTAAAAACTACCCAAAAACGAACAGGAAGCCAGTGGAGCGATGCCAAGACTGGGGTTATATGCTCCCACTTTCTGGTCCCAGTTAAAAGCCAAGCAGCACCATTTTGGACCAACTACAGCCGGCAAAGAGACGACTGATCAAGACCAACATACAAAGAATTACAGTAGTCCAGCTTGGTTGTAATCAGAGTGTGTATGAGTCTCTCAAAGTCACCACAAGGGAGACATGGCTTGACTTTGGTGAACGTCCTTAACTGGAGGGAGTTATTTTTAACAACAGTGCTAATCTGTTTGTTGAATTTAAAGCCACTGTCAAAGAACATACCCAGGTTTTAATAAAGGGATGAGTGACCAACCCTAAAGGGCCAAGAGTGCTAGGGCAACAGTCCAGCTTGTCAGAAGAACCAAATACAACAACCTCGGTCTTGTCTTCATGAAGACAGAGGAAGTTTCAACCCAACCATGATTTCAAGTCTTCTAAAGAGTTTACAAAGGGCTCCAGAGAGTCCACACAGTGAGCCTTTAAGGGCAGGTAGATCTGAATGTCATCAGCAAAGCAATGGAAGGAAATATTATATTTTTGAAAAATTGACCCCAGGGGCAGCATATTCGCCCCTGTCATAAAGACTACTTGAAGCCACTTGAGGTGATTTTTTTTTTTTAGAAATATGTCACTTTGGGGCATTTTTAAAGCGCCTGATGCTATTTTATCGGTAAAGGTTGCTAAAACAGCATAAACATGGTTGTGTTTTTAATGGGAGGAAAGTCTCCAAATGAAATTCTAATTAAATTTTGGAATTACCATCATTTAGAGATGTCATGTTATCCAAATTTGATCTCGATTACATCTGGCACGTCCAGGCCACATATAGCTAAATTTGGAATTGAGCCAATTATGTAAAAACTTTATCACTCATAGCAAAAATATTAGAACATTTGTTGAAACTGAGAGGGTGAAATTAGTAAGAAGAGTGTAGAAAAAATGGAAAAAACACATTAATATTGGTCAAGATTTGTCCAGTGAAGACGTATACCAAGATTAAAGAGCTGTGTTGTTATTTATTAGGGCTGCCTTTGGCCTGTAGGCTACATCAGCTTTCAGAGGGACATCCTAGGGGGATGGAGGTAAAAAGTTAGATCTCCTTCTTTTCCCAACACAAAGTGGTGCCCTGTCACCACTGTCTGGTGAGGACTGTGACTGACAGGAAAACTGTTTGGTGTCAGGTTAACGCAACATGCAACAAGCTGTAAACTCTACTTTGATATATCATCCACCAGTTTACACATTAGAGCAGGAATGGTCCGCGTAAATCTAATATACACTCTGTTTTTAACTCTGTTTTGGTCCCCAGCTGCTCTATATAAGGACATATCTTGCTCTTTAGCTGCTAAATGCTCCACTATGCTGTCCAGGTAGGTGGTAGTAAACTTTTTTACTGGCAGTTTTCTGTGGTTTTGTGTTGCATCTGGAGACAAGGCTAATGAGAGTAAACAGTGAACCCTGACAGTAAAGCCATAAAGCCAAAGAGGGGAACAGCGAGGTTGAAGGATAATATTCATGATAACAAGCAATACCTGTCACAGTATGCATGGTTATGAGATCCGTTAATATGATAAAAATAATGATCAGTGCAGCTTTAAAGCTTTACTTTGTCACAGGTCTACGGCATTAGCCCTGCATGATGGATGATTAGCAGGGCGAACACCTCCACATCTCTAAGTCTCTAAGTGGGACACAGCTGTGCATCCCGCTTTGAGCAGCTTTGATCAGCAGCAGCCCTGATCTGTTTTGTCACCCGACCACGCTGAGTCAGTGACAACACAGCACACATCTCCCCATCTGATTAACTTCTGACAGGCTTCTCGCCGAGCCGTCTATCAAAACCAACAAGCCCTGTTTGTGTTTGCTGCTGTGGGATCACAATGTTCACTCCCTCACTTCGACATTCTGAACACATGTTTGAATGCACAAACACACTTGCTCTCTCTCTCTCTCACACACACACACACGAGAATCCACAAGTGTGACTCTCGGGCAATAAACCACACGCACAAACACTCTGGCGAGCACGTCACAAGAATGCAATGCAGGGGAAGAACAATGCAAGGCATTTGCAGAGGAATAAGCCATGGCAGCGGTCCAGCAAACAAACAAACAAGGACTTCCTGCTGCATGCATCCTCAATGGGAGGAAGGAACCACAACCCTTAGCCTCGGGGGTCTCAGTGTGTGTGTGTGTGTGTTTCAGTGAGAGAATCAGGCTGACAGACACAAAGATAGATTATGATTTACACAAACTACTGTACACATCCTTGATAAGACCACTGAACCTGCCAAATTTAGCATGAAGAGCTCAGGATTTCAGTTCCCACACTTCCTTGCTATGCATGTCTTTATTATCCAGTGTGGTGAATGATTGCACAGAAGAAGACTCATTTACTGAACCTAGCAAAGTCTGAATAACCAGCTTGTTTACAAAATGTGGGCAGTGAATGGGGGGAGAAAGACTACCGAAGTATCATGCAGATAGGATTAGTTTAAGAGCTTGACTGTGAGATTTCTGCCTTCATGGAAATGTGCCAGAGGTGAGTGAAATTGAATTTGGTGGTGCTCACAACACGACCAATTACATTTGTAAAACTAGAAAACCACATTCCAGAATTAGTGTTCTTGTTTCTTATCCATAGGCACTTTTTTATAGAGACTACACATATCTTGAGTAGAAATCCGTTCCATTCAAAGTTGCTCAGAGAAGCTGGGTTTATGACCAAATGTAATGTAAATCATAACTTAAATAATTCTCACCTCCATCTCCTACTATTATATAGGGATAAACAACTGTCACGACTGATTCTCCAGCTGGGTGCTATTGAACCACTGCAGAAGAAGAGGATACACAAACACTGAATAACTGAAAGGATGCGAGTCAAACTTAAAATCATAAAAAAGTACAATCTAAAATATGGAAATACAGCATTTCTGTTTGTTTTATTATTAATGTGAGAAAATCTACAGTTTTCTCTCACTATGCAAAGATCTTTGGCTGCCTCTTGCTATTTTTCATATGTCCAGTGGTGCGGAAATGCATCAATATGTATCACTGATACGGCGGCTTTTTCTCAGGTGGTAGAGCCGGTTGTCCATTCATTGCAAGGTTGGCGGTTCGATCCCCGGCCCCTCCACATGCTGAAGTGTCCTTGGGCAAGACACTGAACTCCAAGTTGCTCCCAATGCCACATTAGCGCCTTGTATGGCAGCTCTGTCGCCATTGGTGTGTGAATGTGTGAATGAGAAACACATTGTAAAGCGCTTTGATACCACTAAGGTAGAGAAAAGGCACTATATAAGTGCAGCCCATTTACCATTTATCTCTTTACATTGCACTTTCCCAATTATCTGCACGCAAACTCTTCAATCCCAACGAAGCATAAGAAACTCTGGTGGATAAAAATGATTGAAAGCTTGATCTACAGACACACCTAGGATCTGACAATCTGTAGATTATTCACAGCAACTGATTGTTTCTCACCACCATAGAGTTTTGAAAAGTAGTTTTCAATGCAGTGACTATTACAAAACAATATCTATTCACCTTTATATTCAGGCAGTGCCAAGCTGGATTCCCAACAGGTAAAGAGGGTATCTACCCAGAAAGGCATAGATTCAGAATTTGAATCTAGTCAGCAAACAGTCATTGATGCGCACGGCAAACATGTGGATCTGTGTCGGCTACATTTGGTGTCTGTGTAGGTAGATATGTCCTCACATGAAACGTGATCATAAAGTGTGAGCTGGACGCAGACGGAGCTCTGCAAGTATAGGCAGATGATGCAAAAACAAAAAAAGAAAAGAAAAGAAAAAAGGTATCTGTAAAAATTCAAATGGATCTTTTCCATCACATGCATGTAAAACAGAATAAGGTGCCATATGTGGTCTGGATGTTGCCTTGACAGCAACACTACAAGCACAATGCACAGAAAGTGGGAGACGGGGTGTCATTAGGGGATAAGTGGCACATTTTTTGTCCTGGAAGGAGGTCAGGACCTTTTTCTCTCTGCCTGGGTAAAGACTGCTACAGAAAAGGGGCAGAAATGGCAGAAATGCTCTTGCAATTTGGGCGAACAGCAAAAGTTGGGTGGAGTCTTACAAACTGCTCATCCAACCATCTGTTTCAACACTTGGCCAAACTTCGGCATTCCACATTATCTACAGCGTGCACGTATGTACGGTACAAAAAAGATATGGCTTAGGAAGTGAGCTGGGAGAGAGGGGAACTCTAATCCGGTTTAATCAAACTGTAACACAGAAAGAGAACATATGAGTTTTCCCATTACAGCAGACGGAGTTTACCTCACCGTCATTCAGCACAGAGGTGTTCTGTGTCTATGGGGCCTGTTCACCATGTGCTGGAGATGTTTCTGATTTGAGTTAAACACAGACAGGAAACCATATGTCTGAGCTCTCCAGTGCGGCTGGGCTACACAAGAACACACAAACACACACACAGAGACAGAGACCGAGTTTTTCTTCTCAGTGCTCAGAGAGGCAAGAAGCACCCAGCTGCGTCTCTACAACCACACTGAGGATTCCCCCGATGCTGTTTACGCGACGAAAACACCACATTTCCACTTCCTGTTTGTGATGACGGTGCATTTTCTCATTATTCCACAAGACAGTAGCGCAAACAAGTAGACCCCCACCCCCCACCCACAGCTTTGTAAACACTGGAAACATGTGAAGATACAGTCGGTTTCCTTGTCAGCGGTTTGGAGAGAAGGTCAGAGAAAGAGGAGGTGGAGGGGGTGAGAAGCTGACAGCAAAGAGGAATGATGATGAATCGATAAATGACTAAATGAATGACATGCCAGTAACAGACAAGTGATTAAAGACAAATGAAATGGAGGGGAACAAGCACACACATGCTTGGTTACTCATTAACGATTAAACACGAGGCAGGAACGCAGATGTGTTGCTCTGATAACCTGTTGATTTTATAGCTGCCGTAGCGTCTCGTCTAGTTATCTGCTGTTCTTTTCACACGCTTGGATGCATTTGGCTAGGTTAAAGTAGGTGTGGTTGGCATGACTTGTCTATTTTTTCTTTTGCAGTTATACATTCAGAGCAGATAGAAAAACACATTTATCAAAGGATGAGGCTTTCATGCATAGAGGTCACTACAGTGTACAGCTATTCAAAAGCTGTTTTCTCATATATACATGAAGTTTGATGGCACAGTTGCACATCAGCCACTACAGTGGAGGCTAATGCATCATCTCAGACACTGCCAGCCATTGGCAAACCATTGCAAGTGAATAAAAAAAAGAATGAAACCAAGATGGCCGGCAGACAGCCAGAAACACCAAGTTGCTCATTTTTTTCTGTTCAGATCTTCTATAAAAAGAGACCCTTGCAGGTAAGAAAAATATGGTGATGTCAAGTAACATCTAAGGAGTCATGCAATTACTAAATTTTCCAAGTATTGATTTTATATTGGGAGGAAATCATGATTAATCACATGTCCACTAAAGTGTACGTCATGCATCAATGCCTATATTTCAGCTACAATTCATAGGCTACAATTAGTCTATTACTGCTATTATTCTTGAAAATACTTCATTTGCAGTAACCTTTTTGACTGTTAATCAACTTGTTTATGTTTTTAGAATATAACTTGAAGTTTTTGTATATTTTTTGTAGAGCCCAGGAACAGAGCGTATTAGACAGGTCTACAGGATAGTGGAGGAATTACCATAGTCAAATGAGGAGGATGATGTTAGTAGCAGTGAGGAAGAATGGTTACCAGAACAGGAAGGATTAGCAAATGCTAGCAGTAGTGGATGCTGAGGGAGCTGAGGATGCAACAGATGCTGAAAGAGATGAGGTTGAGGATGCAAAGGATGCTGAGGGTGATGAGGCTGAGGATGCAAAGAATG
>CM045451.1:33212286-33374363 GCA_024666655.1 Dascyllus trimaculatus
GTGAACAGTTGCAGAAGGATGTGCGTATTTCAGAATCAGCCTGGGTTTTGCATGTGTGTGTACATTAGTATGAGCTGAGAGGTGCAAGCTAACAAGTTAGTCAACACCCTCCCAACTGCCTCTGCAAAAATTTCTGGCAATGAATCATAAATCATTCTGTAAACAAGGACACCGGCCTGCTGACAGACTAGAGAAGCGACCAGGAGTCAGTTGAGAGTTGCCTTGAGGAGGCTGCATGTTGCGACAAAGCCTTTACCTTCCTCTCTATCCCTTGATTGCCTGTCTGTCTCTGTCAGATTTCTTCTGTCAGCAAACAAAGGCGTATCCTATCAAAACACACTCCCGAGAGAAGGACTTGGACGGAGGGAAGTAAAACAAACACAGCCAGCTAATAACCTCAGCAAAAAACCAAAGCAAAGCTGCTGTTCCACAGAGCTCTGACAACAGAGAGAGTTACCATAACAGCAGATAACACGCTTTCCCTTGGAAAACCTACAGCCTGGAACAACATACTTAACAACTACCACTGTTAGCCAAGACTGAGGAGCGACAGAAGTTTTGTCGTCATATTCAGCAATGGAAAGTAACTTTTACACAAATACTGTACTTTCAGATTAACATTTAAAAACACACACACATTCACAACAAACCATAGAATAAACTTGGTTAATGTACCACTGGTCTGCAGACTGGGTGCTTTTACTGTTGAGCTTTTACCTAAGCAGAATTTCAAATGCATGACTCTTACTATATTGTATTTTTGCAGCATATTGCAGTTTTTGCAGTGCATCTCTGTATAAAACAATGGAAGAGTTCTGTGAACATAACTCCGTCTGACCTGTCCACTGTTGGCGAGATCATCCACTGACAGGCTGCTGTCCAGACACAGTCCGAGGCCGAAGTCGCACACGCAGCACGTCAGGTCGTTCTTCACTAGAATGTTGGAGCTCTTCAGGTCTCGGTGGACTATGGGCACCTTTAGGTACAACAGAGGAGTCAAAATTAATAATTTGGTGTTGAAGAAAACCAATCAAACTAAGCATTATAACAGTAGATGGTTAAACATATGTACAAATTATATCTAGACGTCTGATTGAAGTGGTCAGTCATGTGATTAGATGTAAACACAAGTCGGATTTTCTGTATGAACTGGATTCGACGTGTTACTCAGCCTGTTAATAACAAATAATAAAAACTCATAACAAGCGTGTCTGCCAGTACTTTTCCGTTGTGAATGTGGGCCTGCCCGATCAATCCTGTGTCCTTTTCACTGTCAGAGGTTTTAATGAACAGGATATTCTAGAATGAGCTGTTGGGAAGCCCACTACTACTGAAGCAGCTGCAAATTTTACTGATCTTTAATGCAACACTCCTGCAGAAACTCTGTCGTCCTTCTGTGTTTTCATGGTAGATAGTTTTCACCAGAAGCTAAGGTCAACCCTTGATACAGTTGCCCAACTAAATTGGAGAAGATTACTACTCATCCAACACCTCCAGAATTAAACTGAAGAGAAACTGTCTTATAGGGATCCCTCTCAGTGTGGATTAGCTACCCATAGGTGACTTTTCCTCACATGGTTCCTCAGTGCCCTGCCATGTCACTATACTCACAGTTACTGCAGTGTATGTGGTTCTGTGTGCGTGTGTGTGTGTGTGTGCGTGTGTGTGTGTTATGTGTTGTATTTCTGTTGCATGCTTTTATTTTGGGAAGCACTTTGGGTTGCATTTTTATTGTATGAAAAGTTTCATATGAATAAAGTTTGTTTGATTGATTGATTGATTGATTGATTACAGCAGAAAGAAAATAAAGAAAAAACAAATTCACATCCATATCAAGTCTTCCTTCGAAAGCTGACTATTTACAGTAAGGCAGTTATTTGATCACTACTTAATTATGTTTTGTCAAGCACTTTGTATCAAACTCTATATGTATGAAAAGTGCTTTACAAATAAAGTCTGATCAATCTGCTTCAGTTTAATTGCTTACCTAGAAATACTGCAAACTCTTGTACCATTATCAGAACTTGTTTCAAAATTCTCAGACATCATAATTATTTCATCTGGCATGAAGCTTAGATGGATTTATGATGTGGTCTCAGACTTTTGGACAGCGCTCTATACTACACTGCTCTGAGGGTCTGATTATTATAGCTAGTGTAGATTTTTGGATTCGTTACGCTGCTTGTCTGAACTGAACATGGACGTATTCACAAAGTCTCACCTTCGGGCGTCCACAGGGGAGGCGGTCACTGTGGAGGTGGGCGACGCCTCGGGCCAGAGAGCTGCTCAACACCTGCAGCTCCTCCCAGCTGATCACCTGACATGTCAGGTACTCCTGAGGGGGGCAGAGAGACGAGAGGAGTTTTTACACCATGCAGTTTACAACATAGTCACACTAGGCAACCAGACAGCAGTGGTCTCACCTGTAGGTTTCCTCTGGGGTGGAAGGCAGTGATGAGCCAGTACTGCTTCTCCACCTTCCTTTCCTCAGCTGTTAGGAATTGGAGGATGTTCTCATGACGGAGGTCTGTGTTGGAGAAAATGTCCTTCTCGTTCTTCCAGGAAGCATACTCTTCATAGGGGAAGATCTTCACCGCCACTGTTTCAAACTGATCGGACGTGGTCTGCTTCAGTTTAGCCTTGTATACCTGAGCAAAGCGACCCTTTCCCACCTGGGACAACATCAAAAATGAAAGATTTCAGTTAGAAATGCAATTATGAGCAGCACAGCACGGCTCCAAAAGGTTACAATTCATGCATACCAGCAGATCCAGCTCTATAGGCAGCGGCTCGGTGTTGTGGTTTAGGTTGTTGGCGACAGTCGAGCTGCTGTCTGACCTGTCGTCATCCATCATAATGGCGCAGGCGTCGCTGCAGTCCAGCCCACCTGCTATTGGCTTGCGCTTCTTAATGCTGCCCTCCCATTGTTGGTGGAGCTGGCGCTGCCGATAGGCCCGGTACCAGTAGAACATTCCTACAACCACAAACCCCATCACCAGCAGGGGCAGCAGGCTCACCAGAATTACAGGTATCAAAGGATCATTCTTAGATGGATCCATACCTAGGAAGAAGACAGGAGGAAATACATAAAAAGTTTCAGAGTATGAGGGATGCCGAGAACCGAGAAGACATACAATGACGTTATGAGGTTTACAATAAAGTGGATCAGCACAAAGAGTGATGTAGTGAGGGATAAACCCAAAGCAGCATTTGTGGCATGCCAGTATTGTATTTAGCTACTAAGAGGATATGAAAATTTCCCCATCCAAGAGCTAAACTGCTTGTGGGCTGTTGGTGACATTAAGACTGACTTTGATCTGAATCATAAAAGTCAATTACGAAGAGGTTTATAATGTAGGTTGTGCTGATTGCGGTGACGGGTACTAAAAATGAGTCACAGTGAGTTACTGTCATGGCGGTTTTTTTGCTAAATGCCTACATGTTTGTGCAGTTGTCTCTACCTATATGAAGCTAAGCTGGGTAAGTGTTTTTTCCACCACAAAGCTCTGTCAAAGAACGAGAGCAGCAGTCACACGACTAGAGATTCATCTTTACTCTGCAGAAAAAAAAAGCAAAAACCCACCATTTGAGGAGAATAACTAAAAATGTACCAAAATTAGTGGTGAGGCAGGTCTTTGGAGGACACACAGTTTAATTTGTGTGTTTTGGGGACAGCATCCAGCAGCAGCACACTGCAGTTTCCTCCCACTGCTCATACACTAAGAGTCCAAAACAAGCGCGACCACCACAGGGAAGTCATTCTTTAAGTCTGTGCTATGAAAACACCGTGCTGTTCCTCACTCCACAGAGTGCTATAAATCTTGTACTTTCCATCGTAACAATGAGCATAAAATACATTTGGCTCTGTATCATTAGGTCTGTGATCAGTAGGGAGCTGACTCTATGCTCAGGCAGTAGGGGTGTACTGGACACAAAGTGAGCAGCCTCCACAGCTTCATGAACTATAGCTTTAACTCCATCCTGACTGTGACTGCCAGTCTGGGCAGAACGGCAGCCAACCTTCAGGGCTGCAGCGGTGGGGAAAGAACAGTCGAGGGCCTGTCTGCTTCGGCTTGGCCTGGCCCGGCCTGGTCTGCTCTGGCTGGGAACCTTTTCAAAGAGTGTCTCACTCTGTGTCCCCGGGGAACATTAACCTCCTGAGCGAAGCTGCCACATCGGCAGGCTGGAGGTGCTCAGGCCAAGGACTGACCATTGAATACGTTGCACCACCCTGCATCTATTTCATGGTAGGATTTTCCGCTTGCATGTATTACTGAGCACTACAGAGGCCTAAAGTCAGATAAAACACATATATAATCAAATACATCAATAAATAATAAAGTTGTTGCAATGAAGAAATAAATGAAAACCTGTTCTCAGATGAAAACAAGAGGAAACATTTTTGAATGTTTTAGCACAGATCTGCTTTATGTGGCTTACACTTAAAACTGTAAAACGATGTATCCTCAAAAATGATTTTTGTTATTCTACCTGAAGTCCACCTGATAACAGTGGTGGGAGCTAACTACAGTACACACGACCCTGTTGGCATGCTGCCTAGCTGCAGCCATCACTCATTTGCACCAGTGTTTAAAGTCCTGTACAGTAATGAAAAGCATTTTAGCAACCAAGTTAATGCTACTACAGGCTAACTAATGGTAACTGCAAGTTTTAAGTTCCCATTATTCGAAGAAGACACTAAATAAAACTGCAATATGTGAAAAATAGCACGGTAGAGTGCCACACTTACTTCCAGTCAAAGTAATAAAGAAATAAAGATATAAGCACAGAATCTGGAAACCACTAATTAGTGCTAATAAGTGCTAACAACCTCAGTTTCTCATCAATAGCAGGTTAAAATGCTTGAGCTACTGTCTCACACGCACGCACACACGCACGCACACACACAAACACAGACATATGCATTTTCAATTTTCAGTTACATTTTCTTTATTTAGCGCCAATTCACAACATGTGTCATCCCACAGCACTTCATATAGTGCAGTGAAGACCTTATGAATTTTAAACAAAGAGCAGAGAACCCAACAATCTAAAACTGCCTTTTGGAAGGAACCAAAAAAATATCTGTCATGCCACTACATGGTCCAACCTTTGTAATAATGTATGGTGTGAAGTTTTAACTGTTTCGAACTGCTGTGCCCAAATAACTGTCTTGCAGCCTCATTAACTGTCTGACTGACACTTGACTGTCTGATTGGCACACTTAAAGCTTTCTCTCAACATAACAGTGGATAAATAGTATCTTAACTTCGTGGTTGTGTGGCAGCGTTTGTGTGTGCGAGCACAAAACAGTAAATCTTTCTGAGATTGCTTCGGGCAAAACCACAGATGCAATGAATCAAAAATACTGAAGACAAACACACACGCAGCCTTTTAGATCTGAAACGACTTCAAAAGTCCAGTAGTAAAGTGGGCTGCAAAGTAACACTGCCAGACAGTCAGACAGTTCTACTCAAATTCCATGTGTCTGTACATGTGTGTATGCTTTAAGGGTTTTAAGATTGCTCGGAGGTTTTGGGGGTTTTAAGTGTATTTCCTCGCTGTCTTGCTGCCATGATTAGAGAGTGTAAGTGTGTGTAGTCGAGGGAGAAACACAGCCAATCAGGTGGTGCCAAGACAAACTGGTAATAGGACTCATGTTGCCTTTTCCAATCAGGATGCCAGAGCGCTCTCATGCTTTGCTCAAAGAGGTTTTACACATCATTCAGACTAATGGAGGAATCCTTGCCTCCGGCCTGCTATTACTTACGTCATCAGTGTGTGTGTGTGTGTGAGTGTGTGTGTGTGTGTGTGTGTGTGTGTGTCAGGATGTGGATTCGGGGATTTTACACCGTGCCATCTCTGACTCAGACTCTTAATGATCTAACTAGTTGCTAATTAATTGGATTCAACTCTTTGTGAAGTTATGAGTCTGACATTAAAGAGGAACTATTTTCCTCGGAAAATGACAGAGCCAGACATGATTTCATGTTTGAAACAGGTGATGGGCGTGTAGATGGCAGCCATTAAAAACACAGAGGTGTGTGTTGTGCCAGTGTGTCTACTGCGCCAGTGAATAACACGTTGAGGGCTTTATTCAATCTGACTTGATCAAACATGTTCATTCAGAGCCGGTGGTGTTGGTACTTGGTCATATCGTGGAAAAATAAAAGTTGTCCATTAATCAGAATACAACTTTTTTTTGCGTTTTCTAATAGTAAAGGTCATTCACTCTCCTTACAACTTTCAAAATATAACTGACCACAGTTATACAGTAACGCCTGTTGCATTAACGTGGCATTAACCAGCCATAACAGTGATATAAAGACTCTAAAAGCTAAGAAGTGAGAGATGGTGTGACATTTAATGAGTCATGAGATCATAAGTCAACAAGATGCATGATGATGTCTAGAATAGCAGCTGGTGTACTGATAAGACTCCGCTACAGTAGCTCCATGACTGATCTTGCAGTACTTTGATTTCCCATTAAGTCCACAATGGAATGCATGAAAATGAATAGTAAAAAGAGGCTTTACTTGTATTTGCCCTTCACTCTCAGGAAGACTGAATACAAGGATCGTATTAGGAAAATTTCAAATTAAAAGCTTGCCTTGGTGCCTATGCTGAAATGATACCTCAGTTAAAAGAATCATCACCTACACGTAAAGATGCACTTATAGTATTTTTATTTTTTTTAAATTAAGAATCGTTAGCTATGGTAATGTAAAAGAGTTTAACTGTAGCTATGAATCTACAGACCAATTATTAACTGACTCTGCAGTTAATAATTGTTAGCTTCTCCGTGGAGCATTTTTGTATCCGCTGACTCCTTGTTTTGCCCTCAGCTTCACTGTTTTGGTTTATTGCTTTTGTCACAGCTGGATTAACCCTCAGAGAGGTCCTGGGGCTGTTTCTGTGTGGCCCTGTTGATCCTACTCATACATGAAAGTTTCATTAGAACAGCCAAAAAACAGCAACCGCACAACTGGAATTATTATGCGTCAAATCGGTTAAAAAACTTCAATTCTTGGTTACAGCTTTACAGTACAGTTCTATTATGAAATAATGTAACCTAAAACGTGCCCACAAGAGTACCTGGCTGCAGACCTCCACTGTGAGGACACCTCCACTGTCAGGACAGGACGTAACGGGTAAAAAACAGAGAAGTACATTTTAAGCGTCCAGTCCGGTAGGTGGCGGTAACGCATGTAAAGTTGGTTTGCTAACCGCTAATTAAATCAAAAGAAGAAGCAGCCATTTAACGAGTGGTTGTGGCCGTTTCTCGATATACGCACTTGTACGATCGTGACTGTGACACAAAATTTAGTTCAAAGATTATTTGAGGCAATAAAGTGGTTGTATAAACATCAAATCTGTGGTCAATTTATCAAGATAAATTCTGCTTAAAAATTGACTCCAACGATGTCGGAGATGTGAGTGTCCCCGTTAGACAGCTACTACCGGGTGGTCAGCGCTCACAGCTCCCCGCTGACAGCAGCCTTAGCTCGGATAGACTTTCTGAAATCTGCCGCTGGCTCTGACGGTTCTGTAGCGGGATAGAAGTACTTTTACGGGAATCTAACGGTCACACTTTTGTTATTTAATGTCCCCGGTCGCCGACTTTGTCATTATATTAGTAATTACTGTGTTGTCTTCATTACCTGTAGTACGTCTTTGTTCTATTCTTATGACTGTAACTGTGCATTAAAAATAACATTTAAGGATTATTCTGTTAGCAGGCATAAACACTCACAATGGGGCTCATTATCAAAATAATCACAAGTTTAATATATAAATTAAAACGATATATACTGTAGACAATGGTCTAGTTGATTTTACGTTGTATTGCTAATGCATTAGCAATACTGCGCGATTTTATTTTGTAATGCATCCGTGCATTTCCTGTCCTCACAGTGGAGGTCTGCGGCGGAAGCGACCTCACAGTGGAGGTCTGCAGCCAGGTGCCTCTCAAAACGTGAGGTGTTCTGTGTGTTAATTGACACACATGTAATCACAATACAATTCTGGTCTTAAAGGTCAATTTAATTTCAAATTCTATTACACACTAATGCTGAAAATTGGAGGATGGAGGGACTGTCACAGCTGATGGCTGCAGAATGATAACAAACTCAATCTAATTCATCTAATTATGTAAAAAGAAATTATGTAGAATAGATCTGGGGGCTTATGGGATCCCTGAGGGTAATTTTTGTGAATTATTGAGTCCTGGAAGTCTCATCTTACTGAAATACATGGGGGAAAAAATCTGTCAGCGCCGTGAGATAGTTTAAAGTGGTTTCTATACAAATCAAAGTGCTGTATAGTTTGTCCGAAAAGTTGTTCATTTTCATTATTATTAATATCAGTAATGTTATCCTTATTATCTAAGACAGCCTAAGAAATAAGGTAATTTTGGAAAAACTGAGAAAAAGTTTGTGCTCAGATCTTGTTTTGCCGCAAAACATAAATGTATCCAGCTTTAACGCTGCAGCCATATATTACATTTGTGTAGCTTTCGTAGCTTTATCGAATATTTCCGAATTCTATTTGACTGCATGAGCGTCATGTAGAAAAGATTTCGGGTTGTTTACCACCTTTCCCAGCAGAGCCTGAACCCTCCTAAATGCATATAAATAACCTGTCTTTATCCAGGCTGGTATCATGTTATGGTGGAGCGTGGAGGAATCCAGCCACAGGGAGGCTGGTAACACTGACTAAAAGTGAACATCACGCTCACTATTTACTTGTCATGGTAACAGCGCCGACTTTACAACTCAGACTGCTGCATGGCTCATATCTCTCCGGCTCCCCCTCCATCATCTCCCCATCCTCAGCACTTCTTCATCTCACCTCAGTGTTCCCCACCCTGGTCACCATTCGGGTCTTTTTGCCTCACGCTGCCCTTCTCCTTTTCCTCCCTTTTTATGCATATGGAAGAGTTGGCTAGCTTGAGTCATTTCTCAATAAAGCAGTCTGCTGTGTGACTGAATGACTGATGTACTCACTGATGACAAGCCAAGATTCCACAGTTAAGGAGGGAAATATAAAAATACGGATAAAAAAAGCACATCTTGGAAAATGCACAGAGCCAGTTTTATATGTCTTCGTCTGCTCTTCCTCTTTGCAGACTGCATCAAGGAGTCGTTCAAATGACTTTTTTTTCCATTTCTTATTTTGATCTCTTGTTCTTCTGCTTCACGATCAAAATAGAAACACCCCACTGGCATCAAAAACCCCCATTTTCCCCACTGCGTTCACCAGGAGCGATACCAAAATAGCCAATGAAATGACAAGATCAGGCGGTGTCTGTGTGAAATCACAGGCTGTTCGAGCGGAGGAATCCATGTCAGAAATGAATTAGTTCTACCCTCTTCTCATTCCTCACATAGCATGCATCCAAGCATATAAAACTGACCTTCGCAAGAGCACGGCTGTAAATGCAGCACTAAAACAAATACCCTGTTACTGTGACAAGGCAGTGTTCCTTATCGGTGCCTTCCATCCCACTGAAACTAGTTGACAAGCTCCAAAACACATGTGTAACTGATACCGACTAAAAGGGTGTTTGTCCGCAATGAATCATTTTAACAGGATCTTAATTAGGAACAACTGCTGCGTCTGAGAGGTCCATGTCCCTGGGAGTGCAAGGGATCATCTCTGACCAGATTTTATGCTTTTGGTACAATGTCTTGTCCAAAAAAATTGTCCAGAGTAATGTTTGAAGTGTCCATACAAAAAAAAAAACAACTCATACTACAACACACTGCTAGGCAACACAGTTTTCAGGATAATAAACGAATAAATCAACATGTATAGAATATTATCATTTTCACATCGAAAATAATAATGTTATGGTTTGATTATGTAAAGGGAGCCATCTTGATTTTTGGTCAATATAGTGAAAATGCTGCACCAGTCATGGTTCCAAACAGGAAGCAGACAGAGCTCCTACATGTTCAAATCCACTGATTTGTTGACTCGTCCATCCACCCTGACCTCCTCCCTATACAGATTTTACAGTTGCCTGTGATCATCTTCTTTCAAGGTCAAGGTCAAGGTCAATTTTATTTATTTAGCACATTTAAAACAACCAAGGTTGAGCAAAGTGCTTTAAAGACTTCTAAGCACTGTAAAACCAACATCCAGGAACATAAAATGAAAACACTACATATGCAGCCAGGATGTCAGCGCCTAATCGAACTGAAAGCCACTGAGTAGAGGTGGGTCTTCAGCTGGGACTGAAAAGATTCCGTAGTCTGAGCAGCCCTAATGTCCGGTGGTAGGCTGTTCCAGAGTTTAGGGGGCTGCCACTAAAATGGCTCAGTCACCTTTAGTCCTGAGTCTGGATCTGGGGACTACCCGGACCACTTGACTGGACGACCTCAGTTCTTTAACAGGTTTGTGGACCTGAATAAGGTCTGCTAAATAATGGGGGGACAACCCATGAAAAACTTTAAAAACAAGAAATAAAACCTTAAAAACTACCCAAAAACGAACAGGAAGCCAGTGGAGTGATGCCAAGACTGGGGTTATATGCTCCCACTTTCTGGTCCCAGTTAAAAGCCAAGCAGCACCATTTTGGACCAACTACAGCCGGCAAAGAGACGACTGATCAAGACCAACACACAAAGAATTACAGTAGTCCAGCTTGGTTGTAATCAGAGTGTGTATGAGTCTCTCAAAGTCACCACAAGGGAGACATGGCTTGACTTTGGTGAACGTCCTTAACTGGAGGGAGTTATTTTTAACAACAGTGCTAATCTGTTTGTTGAATTTAAAGCCACTGTCAAAGAACATACCCAGGTTTTAATAAAGGGATGAGTGACCAACCCTAAAGGGCCAAGAGTGCTAGGGCAACAGTCCAGCTTGTCCGAAGAACCAAATACAACAACCTCGGTCTTGTCTTCATGAAGACAGAGGAAGTTTCAACCCAACCATGATTTCAAGTCTTTTAAAGAGTTTACAAAGGGCTCAAGAGAGTCCACACAATGAGCCTTTAAGGGCAGGTAGATCTGAATGTCATCAGCAAAGCAATGGAAGGAAATATTATATTTTTGAAAAATTGACCCCAGGGGCAGCATGTACAGGGAAAATAGTACAGGACCTAATATTCGCCACTGTCATAAAGACTACTTGAAGCCACTTGAGGTAAATTTTTAGAAATATGTCACTTTGGGGCATTTTTAAAGCGCCTGATGCTATTTTATCGGTAAAGGTTGCTAAAACAGCATAAACATGGTCGTGTTTTTAATGGGAGGAAAGTCTCCAAAATGAAATTCTAATTACATTTTGGAATTACCATCATTTAGAGATGTCATGTTATCCAAATTTGATCTCGATTACATCTGGCACGTCCAGGCCACATATAGCTAAATTTGGAATTGAGCCAATTAAGTAAAAACTTTATCACTCATAGCAAAAATATTAGAACATTTGCTGAAACTGAGAGGGTGAAATCAGTAAGAAGAGTGTAGAAAAAATGGAAAAACACATCAATATTGGTCAAGATTTGTCCAGTGAAGACGTATACCAAGATTAAAAAGCTGTGTTGTTATTTATTAGGGCTGCCTTTGGCCTGTAGGCTACATCAGCTTTCAGAGGGACATCCTAGGGGGATGGAGGTAAAAAGTTAGATCTCCTTCTTTTCCCAACACAAAGTGGTGCCCTGTCACCACTGTCTGGTGAGGACTGTGACTGACAGGAAAACTGTTTGGTGTCAGGTTAACGCAACATGCAACAAGCTGCAAACTCTTCTTTGATATATCATCCACCAGTTTACACATTAGAGCAGGAATGAACTGCGTAAATCTAATATACACTCTGTTTTTAACTCTGTTTTGGTCCCCAGCTGCTCTATATAAGGACATATCTTGCTCTTTAGCTGCTAAATGCTTCACTATGCTGTCCAGGTAGGTGGTAGTAAACTTTTTTACTGACAGTTTTGTGTGGTTTTGTGTTGCATCTGGAGACAAGGCTAATGAGAGTGAACAGTGAACCCAGACAGTAAAGCCATAAAGCCAAAGAGGGGAACAGCGAGGTTGAAGGATAATATTCATGATAACAAGCAATACCTGTCACAGTATGCATAGTTATGAGATCCGTTAATATGATAAAAATAATGATCAGTGCAGCTTTAAAGCTTTACTTTGTCACAGGTCTACGGCATTAGCCCTGCATGATGGATGATTAGCAGGGCGAACACCTCCACATCTCTAAGTCTCTAAGTGGGACACAGCTGTGCATCCCGCTTTGAGCAGCTTTGATCAGCAGCAGCCCTGATCTGTTTTGTCACCCGACCACGCTGAGTCAGTGACAACACAGCACACATCTCCCCATCTGATTAACTTCTGACAGGCTTCTCGCCGAGCCGTCTATCAAAACCAACAAGCCCTGTTTGTGTTTGCTGCTGTGGGATCACAATGTTCACTCCCTCACTTCGACATTCTGAACACATGTTTGAACGCACAAACACACTTGCTCTCTCTCTCACACACACACACACACACACACGAGAATCCACAAGTGTGACTCTCGGGCAATAAACCACACGCACAAACACTCTGGCGAGCACGTCACAAGAATGCAATGCAGGGGAAGAACAATGCGAGGCATTTGCAGAGGAATAAGCCATGGCAGCGGTCCAGCAAACAAACAAACAAGGACTTCCTGCTGCATGCATCCTCAATGGGAGGAAGGAACCACAACCCTTAGCCTCGGGGGTCTCAGTGTGTGTGTGTGTGTGTTTCAGTGAGAGAATCAGGCTGACAGACACAAAGATAGATTATGATTTACACAAACTACTGTACACATCCTTGATAACACCACTGAACCTGCCAAATTTAGCATGAAGAGCTCAGGATTTCAGTTCCCACACTTCCTTGCTATGCATGTCTTTATTATCCAGTGTGGTGAATGATTGCACAGAAGAAGACTCATTTACTGAACCTAGCAAAGTCTGAATAACCAGCTTGTTTACAAAATGTGGGCAGTGAATGGGGGGAGAAAGACTACCGAAGTATCATGCAGATAGGATTAGTTTAAGAGCTTGACTGTGAGATTTCTGCCTTCATGGAAATGTGCCAGAGGTGAGTGAAATTGAATTTGGTGGTGCTCACAACACGACCAATTACATTTGCAAAACTAGAAAACCACATTCCAGAATTAGTGTTCTTGTTTCTTATCCATAGGCACTTTTTTATAGAGACTACACATATCTTGAGTAGAAATCTGTTCCATTCAAAGTTGCTCAGAGAAGCTGGGTTTATGACCAAATGTAATGTAAATCATGACTTTAATAATTCTCACCTCCATCTCCTACTATTATATAGGGATAAACAACTGTCACGACTGATTCTCCAGCTGGGTGCTATTGAACCACTGCAGAAGAAGAGGATACACAAACACTGAATAACTGAAAGGATGCGAGTCAAACTTAAAATCATAAAAAAGTACAATATAAAATATGGAAATACAGCATTTCTGTTTTTTTTATTATTAATGTGAGAAAATCTACAGTTTTCTCTCACTATGCAAAGATCTTTGGCTGCCTGTTGCCATTTTTCATATGTCCAGTGGTGCGGAAATGCATCAACATGTATCACTGATACGGCGGCTTTTTCTCAGGTGCTAGAGCGGGTTGTCCATTCATTGCAAGGTTGGCGGTTCGATCCCCGGCCCCTCCACATGCTGAAGTGTCCTTGGGCAAGACACTGAACTCCAAGTTGCTCCCAGTGGTAGATTAGCGCCTTGCATGGCAGCTCTGTCGCCACTGGTGTGTGAATGTGTGAATGAGAAACACATTGTAAAGCGCTTTGATACCACTAAGGTAAAGAAAAGGCACTATATAAGTGCAGCCCATTTACCATTTATCTCTTTACATTGCACTTTCCCAATTATCTGCACGCAAACTCTTCAATCCCAACGAAGCATAAGAAACTCTGGTGGATAAAAATGATTGAAAGCTTGATCTACAGACACACCTAGGATCTGAGAATCTGTAGATTATTCACAGCAACTGATTGTTTCTCACCACCATAGAGTTTTGAAAAGTAGTTTCCAATGCAGTGAGTACTACAAAACAATATCTATTCACTTTTATATTCAGGCAGTGCCAAGCTGGATTCCCAACAGGTAAAGAGGGTATCTACCCAGAAAGGCATAGATTCAGAATTTGAATCTAGTCAGCAAACAGTCATTGATGCGCACGGCAAACATGTGGATCTGTGTCGGCTACATTTGGTGTCTGTGTAGGTAGATATGTCCTCACATGAAACGTGATCATAAAGTGTGAGCTGGACGCAGACGGAGCTCTGCAAGTATAGGCAGATGATGCAAAAACATAAAAAAGAAAAGAAAAGAAAAAAGGTATCTGTAAAAATTCAAGTGGATCTTTTCCATCACATGCATGTAAAACAGAATAAGGTGCCATATGTGGTCTGGATGTTGCCTTGAAAGCAACACTACAAGCACAATGCACAGAAAGTGGGAGACAGGGTGTCATTAGGGGACAAGTTGCACATTTTTTGTCCTGGAAGGAGGTCAGGACCTTTTTTCTCTCTGCCTGGGTAAAGACTGCTACAGAAAAGGGCAGAAATGCTCTTGCAATTTGGGCGAACAGCAAAAGTTGGGTGGAGTCTTACAAACTGCTCATCCAACCATCTGTTTCAAGACTTGGCCAAACTTCGGGATTCCACATTATCTACAGCGTGCACGTATGTACGGTACAAAAAAGATACAGCTTAGGAAGTGAGCTGGGAGAGAGGGGAACTCTAATCCGGTTTAATCAAACTGTAACACAGAAAGAGAACATATGAGTTTTCCCATTACAGCAGACGGAGTTTACCTCACCGTCATTCAGCACAGAGGTGTTCTGTGTCTATGGGGCCTGTTCACCATGTGCTGGAGATGTTTCTGATTTGAGTTAAACACAGACAGGAAACCATATGTCTGAGCTCTCCAGTGCGGCTGGGCTACACAAGAACACACAAACACACACACACACATAGAGAGACACACACAGAGACAGAGACCGAGTTTTTCTTCTCAGTGCTCAGAGAGGCAAGAAGCACCCAGCTGCGTCTCTACAACCACACTGAGGATTCCCCCGATGCTGTTTACGCGACGAAAACACCACATTTCCACTTCCTGTTTGTGATGACGGTGCATTTTCTCATTATTCCACAAGACAGTAGCGCAAACAAGTAGACCCCCACCCCCCACCCACAGCTTTGTAAACACTGGAAACATGTGAAGATACAGTCGGTTTCCTTGTCAGCGGTTTGGAGAGAAGGTCAGAGAAAGAGGAGGTGGAGGGGGTGAGAAGCTGACAGCAAAGAGGAATGATGATGAATCGATAAATGACTAAATGAATGACATGCCAGTAACAGACAAGTGATTAAAGACAAATGAAATGGAGGGGAACAAGCACACACATGCTTGGTTACTCATTAACGATTAAACACGAGGCAGGAACGCAGATGTGTTGCTCTGATAACCTGTTGATTTTATAGCTGCCGTAGCGTCTCGTCTAGTTATCTGCTGTTCTTTTCACACGCTTGGATGCATTTGGCTAGGTTAAAGTAGGTGTGGTTGGCATGACTTGTCTATTTTTTCTTTTGCAGTTATATATTCAGAGCAGATAGAAAAACACATTTATCAAAGGATGAGGCTTTAAATCATCTGGGTGGTTTATATTATCAATAACGCCCTGGAAAAGCTGCCAAAAAATACTATTAATCCACCGCTGACAATAGTCCCTGAAGAAATTGTTTTTATTATGAGCAACTTTTAGAAAAAAAAAGTGCCCAACTGTTTCAGGAAGCTGTTGAACTCTTCTTAAAATGACGAAACTGTGTATTGGTGAGCCGCTTTCAAAGCTCTTCAGTAGGAATGAATGTGCGCTGGCACTGATATGGTGCTGGACCAACACATTACTGGCCATTATAAAGCAATACCAGCATTTATAGCGGCAATAATGGATTTCTTTTACGACTTAGGAACACTGGAATGAGCTGTAAACAAAACCATGACATGCTGTCATGTCTTAATTTTGATGAGCAACATTCCTTTAAAGTTAACTTTTGATGAAGCCTGAAGAATTTAGTTTCAACTTTCACTTGTGTTTTAGCTCTGTTTTGGTCTCCACCACCAGTAGTCCAATACTCAACTGTATTTGCTGGTTAGCTGCTAACTCTGTGGAAAACATCGATGTCAGTGCTGAGAATGAACTAATACAGTAACAATTCAAGGTCTGCCAAACCAATATAAGGAGCTGTTTGGTGCTAACTTGTGGAATTGCGAGAAAAATCCTCAGTGGATTTATGAACAGTTAAGTGCAGCTTTAACGTCATCAGAAGACACTGGTTTTGTGTACTCACTGGGGGAGAATATCAGTTCGTCGTTACACTCTTCTTCACTACAAGAGCAAAAGTAGGCCATCCCACTCGTCGTGTTCTTCTCTTTCATCTGACAGGTGGAGGTGTTATAGTCATCCAGCATAACACCGTACAGCGGCCTGGATGGGTTGTGGCAGAGGGTTTCGATGGAGAAGACTGTCTCATTCTTCCTCCTGAGAGACAGATAGAATAACAGAGTAGGGATGTAATATTCAAACAACGTACACCTTAAAGCTTTGGACTTCTCTAGTGAATCACATCTTAGAGCTGAAGACAGTTTTCTGCATTCGGGTACCTACCAGATAGCGACACAGACCTCGCTGCTGCTAGCACAGATGGATGTGATGGAGCAGTTGGACTTGCAGTCTCCTGTGCCGCTACATGTGGAAGGCTCCAGATCACAGAACTTACAAAGCTGACTCATGGGGTAGAAAGGGAGCTTATCTGCAGATCACAAACACAAAAAAAACATCATCAGAGGCAGCTTCATGTTTCTGTCAAGCTCTGTTGTCACATATTCTGATTTCATTTTTTATCCCATGCCTACTGAGCAGGTTCTCATCTCTATAGGACAAAGTGCAATGGTTTGGTGACCCCTGGCCTTTTCTGTAGAATCACCACCAGGGCAAAATTTACACATCTCCATGGGAAACAGCTAAATCTATTGAACACACTGCCATCAGCAGCACATCACTACTTTGAACTAGGTGGATCTTACTAATCAGGGGCACTACAAAATGTTCCTAAGCATTACATGAGCAGGGGTCATACCGCTAAGGCCAAATGCATGTTAATCTGTATGCTTTCTGTCCAATATGGTCTCATCGAGTGAACCACTGCATCAGATGGTTTTAGTATTGTATTCTTCCTTCTTTTAATGCAAAAATAATGACAGTGTATTCTGAACATATTTAATTTCTCATTGTATTGGACAGCTGAAAAGAAGTACCTACAGACCCTTCCAAATTTGTGTTACTGTGGTGACAGTATTATTGTTTGTTTGTTCATGTTAGATAATGAATAATTAACTGTATGTGTATTTACAACTTGCACAAAACAGCACATCTGAATCCACAGTCAAAGAAAAGCTGTCTTTACAACTCTGTAAACATATGCCTGAATGTCTGAAAAGTATTTTAGCATAGTGCTTAGTTTTAAATTTTGACTTAAACTTAGATAAATGTTTGCCACTAGGCGGCAGCACAACAAACTGTTAGCACAGCACTGACATATTCAGTTCATAAGGGGATGTATTATCAAACTACTGCCCACTGACAGTGAGTTTTCTGCCACAATGTCAGTTTATTCATGTTCAAGCTTCTTTTAGGTCTGTTCTGGTCTCTTCGTGTTCTGGGGGAAAATATCTGGCTTTATAGCTGCTAAATGCTCCTCTATGTTCCCCAGCTAGTCTCTGACTGTGTTTGTCTGCTGTTTGGTACCAAGCAGGTAGTGTACAGAGGCTTTTAAGTTTTTTTTCCCCTAAAAACAGCTGCTTGCTTTGGCTGGAAATGATTAGAGCAGTGAGAGTGAACCAAAGCCATATAACTGTGGGCTGTAAAACCGAAATACTGAGCTGAAAAACACTAGAATGCTGAACAGAGCTGAGGGGGAATTCTCTGTGGGTTAATCACTACGACTGTCACGTTTCACATTACACTCTGACATTTGTGCATCGCTAATGTGAAAAAAACATGCATTAGCACAGTTTTAAGACATATTCAGCCACAGATCTACTGATTGAAATCCAAAGCCTCTGGGTCTGGTGTTCGTAAAAATCTGTGACTAAAATAATTTAAACAGGTACACGTGATGCTGCAAACTACACAGGCTAAAACACACAGGAAGGAATCAGATGCCCGAATTTAATCCAGTTGGGACCATGAACAACTGTAAACAAAGACAACCACAAGTAGGGCAACACCTCCAACCTCCGAGCCGCACTCTGCGCTTGGATCAACCACCTCAAATGTGCTAAATAAGACCTGAGGAAACCATCAAGCTACACAGAAATAGGCCACAGCCAGCGCAGACAACCGTAGCTGAATCAATACCCGAACTGTGCCAAGTTACAGTAGTTCCTTAGATCAAAAAGAAGGCTTCAGATACATAACCCCAAACCTCACAGAAACCATCCTGCAGGTTTGCAGTCAGGTCCAGGAGACACTGCAGACTACACATTTCAAAGATTCTGAGAGGTCTGCTCAGTCATTTTGATGAGAACCTTCAAAACCTCACAGAATCTTTGAAAGGCCTTCAAACTGCCAAAAAGGACTTCCTCTGAGAAGCCATGAATCAGGAATCTCCTTTGGTTCTTAATTCATGCATCAAAGACAATGCGGAGTGTTTTATGGTCTGTTGTGGATGCTACAGACTTTCTGGAGGTCAAAGAGGAATGAAAAATATCTGGGAAATATAAAGTCAAAACCATCTAACAAATGATTCACGAGGTTCCAAAAGAACATGATGAATACCGTGACTAATTACAAACATGGGCAACGACTTAGAAGTGGCAATGACTCTGCACGGCTTCGTTTGTCATTTACTGGATGTGCTTTTCATGTTTACCCGGCTGTAGATGAAATAAATATGTTTAGGAATGTCACCAAGAGTCATTTCTGTCTCCCTTTGTGCCTGTTAATAAAGAAATAATGTGCTTTCAGGTACGGTTCCACTGTTTGATATCATCTCTCTGGCTTATTGGAAGGTATTGCATGCAGTACAGTGTGTCGCGTGCTGCCTGGGCTGGCAGCGTAATCAGTAAAATCGAATCCCTGTCATTCTTCTTTGCAAGACTCGAGCCGCCTGAGCCTCTCTGATCTCCCTCTGCTCTGTGACTTGTTCAGACCTGCCTCTCTGACTCCGAGCCCCTTGAATGCTGATCTGGGAGAGACTGTAAATCAAACGGCTAAGCCATGTTAGCATGTGCAGTTTACAGAGATTAAATGTGCCTTTTAAAGCTTTATTTTGAAATCTAGAAAGGGAAGGAAGGCTCCTCAGTGTTGCTTTTGTGTTCAAATAATCTTGACTTGCTGGGTGGGACGGAAGCTCTGTGAGTACCAGGTGTTGTGGTGCAGAAAGGTGGTTTTGGAGTCATGGAAAGCCTCTTTCTACTGGGAGGTCTGAGTTTAAACCTCTGTGTCGTCAAGCATCTGCCCTGGTTCAGCTTCACTGGGCCCTGAACTCCTTGCAGCTCTGCACCGTGTATATCAGCTTTTCCTACACTTCTGGATGAAATGAACAGCAGTGCTGGTTCTCCTTCAAGTCCTAATAATGCCTGGGCAAGCAGCTCTTCCACCACTTTAAGTCAGTACAATAATTACTAAAGGAAATAAAATGTGTTCTTGGGTTTTATTACTGACTTTCCAAAATACACTGCAGCACATGTTACTGCACTTTGAATCCTCCCAATCTCAATGGTTTTCACAGCAAATATGAAGTATTTGTACAGTTACAGTATACATTTTCTGTTCTTTAGGCTCAGTTCATCAGCACATTTATATCAAACAAAACAATGGAGGCTACACTAAAGGACAAAGTCTCAGCTTAAAGAAGGTTTGGATCAATCCTAAAAGAACTGCATGGGATGGACAGGCATTGGAACACGATGTGCCCACAGTGCAAGGCTTCAAAAGTACTTGGACACTTGGCTACTCAACATTTTCTGAGTCCTTTCAACGTTAGTTCAGACACAGTAGGCTGGAAATTGACAGTTGCCATTTACAGTGAGATAATAAAGTGCTAAAAGAGATAGATACAAAAGGTCATGGTTTGTCAAAATCAGCACTTGGGTTTATTATAAAATAGCAGGAAAGTCTTGCAGAAAATCCTTTATATGAACACATGGTGCACTGCAAGTCAGGATCCGGGACTAGGCGAACATGTTTCCTTGTCAACAATCAAGAACCTTGGAGGATTCAGCATAAGATACACTGCAAAGCCCTGGTTAGCCTCAAAAACAGACTGGCCAGGTTGCACTTTGGGGAAAAAAAGGACGGAAAAATGTTGTAACCGCACAACCCAAGGTACACCATCTGATCTGTCAAACATGGTGGTGCATCTGCTATGGTCTGGAGAGTCTGAACATCTTTAACTACCAGTGAAACTGTAATGTTGGTATTTGAGGTTTCACGATGATGTCACTGCTGAAGGACACATGTCATCACTGAGCAGGATAAAGATGCTAAACATATGGCCAAAGCAACCAAGGAGGGTAACCTTACGAGGGGGAATATCCTCGACTGGCAGAGTCAGTCTCCTGATTTCAGTCCTACAAACCTACAGTCTATTCGCTAAAGGCCAGATTGAGATACAAAGCATCTCTCTGTGTACGCCACACCTCCTTCTATCATTTTGTTAGACAAGTCTGGTTTAATTTTGCATTTTCTGAACTGGACTTGACTAGACGTCTGGTGAATGTGAGGCATGAATGAAACAGCAAATACCGTTAATTCTCCTTAGTTAGTATCATCAGTACCAAACACACGTGTGTTCACTTTCTGATGAATAATCTCACATCTTTGGCCTTAAGAGACTCCTCTATGGAGTAAGGAAAGAAAGAGGGTACGATCTGATATGATAGATCGCCGCTTCACCCTGATGAAAGGGGCCCCTCTCTCGCAAACAACAGCAACAACAAGCCCTCACACCTTCTGCAATCCAAGACAGAGATAAAACAAGCGCAGTCTGTGCTATCGTAAAATCAACTGACACGGCAGCACGTCTGCAGGGCCGAACTGTGAAACCCAACCAGACTAGAGGAGGGCTTCGGCTTTTACACGCCTGGATTCTCGTTACCCTCCCTACGTCGTCGCCCAACTCCACCAATGCTCCTTTAAGACCTCAGCTTCCCCGCTGCAGTGTGTGTTTACATGGCTGGGTGTACGTGTGTGTGTGTGCTCGTGTGACACCCAATCAGAGCCTGCACAGCCTGGGTTATTCATTTAACAGGAAGCACAGTTAATATACTTTCAAGACACATTCCGTCACACAGAGTCTAGTTTGGGGCAGGACGGAGAGCGTGAAATAGCAGAGCGCTAACACCCACACACAACCTCAGAGACAAATAAATGCCGCTGATTTAGTGCTGCAAAGTGCCGCAGAGGCTACATGAATCTGAGCGTGCGACGGGTTAGAATTACACTCTGTGAAGTCACTGAGCTCACCAAGTCTTTTATGGTGTTAATTAATCTTTATTGTACTGTTGTGCAATACTGATGACATACTAAGTGCTCTTTAACCGTTTTTGCTTTAATTGTGGGTGTATATTTGCTGGGAAGGATGCATTCTTTACAACTGTTTATTTTCCCTTTATACTTTTCATTTGCAGCACACATGTCTAGGCTCTGTTTGAAAAGGGATAGTTCAAGATTTTAGAGAATAAACTTGTTTGTTTTCTCCAAGAATCAAGGAAAGTGTTTTGTCTGAGCTGGAGTCAGAATGTGTAGGCCCACAGGACAGCTTAGCTAGAAACAGCTTCCCTGGCTCTGTTTTAAAGTGGAAAAAAACCTATCTCTAAAGCATGGATTCCCCAACTAAATGCACCTGTGCCCTAAAGGGTGCTTTCACAGTTCCCAAGGGGTGATTGGAAAGATTAGCTCAACCATTTCAAACAGAACAGGATTGACTGAAAGTGCATAAGTACTGGGTAGTAATGGTTCCATTCATTTAATGTAAAATGGGTTCAAAGAGTGAAGTATGACAAAAAACCCTACCAACCTAAATATTCTCATTTATGTACTTTTCTGGATTTATGATAAAATAACAGCATTTATGATCTTAGCGAGGTGGGGCCTGTAAGCTCCGTTAGCTTCAGTGGATCGTGCCACTGCACTAAGTTAAAGGGTAACTGTGCATGAAGGTCTGTGGTGTAATGTGGGTCATTGTTGCAGCTGCTAGAGTGCTCCTAAAGCATCCTCTTTTATTACAGCTGCACTTTTTCCTGCTGCGAGTCCATGTGTAGGAATTATAGTATGAAAACACAAGTGACCTGAGTGCGTCACAGGAAAGTGGAGGAGGAGAGTGTGGACTGACATTAACTGTACTCTTGATGGCTCCTGAAGGGACGGTAATTGAAATGTGAGATCTCTTTGTGCTGCTGTGGGGAAATCATGCTACTGTGACCAGCTTCCATCTGGCAGTCAGACCAGTGAATAACCTTAATAAATACCAACTCGTTAGCACCGGAGAAGGTGAAGACTGGAAGAAGAAAGGTCATGCTCCAGGCGAATCTAATGAATAACAATGAAGCTGGTGTTTGCAGTGACAGAAAACTCTATACATAACACAAGTGTGCAGAGCAAGTAGTCAGTTGAGCAAACTGATTTTGAAAGAGCGTTCCAAAACACTGTCAGCACTAACAGATAAAGCTGAAAGGGGTTACCTCGTAATCAGATAAAGTGTATGTCAAATTGTAGGGTATATTAGAGAGCAAGAGACCAGTTGGTTCCTTTCGTTAATGTGTTGGATGGGGGAGAAACAGGCAGGACACCTGTTGACAAGGACCAGATTATCACTGCCAGATGACTGGATCAGAGCATCTCCAGTGGCAAGGTTTGTGTACCTACCGACAACGCTCTGAGGAGTGACTAACCATGAACTGGTGACAGGGTGTTGGTGTAATGTATGACCTGCAGTGGTATTTTGTGGAGCACCTTGTCCTATCAGCTGAAATACTTCCCTCTCTGCTGCTCTTCCCTTTTCTTTCTTTATCCAAACCACTGAGGACGTGAGCTCACAGTGGATGGGAGGACAGACAGGAAACCTGACTGCAGTTTATCACTCATACGCAGGAAAGACCGCTCTGAACTGCTCGAATGTGACTGGAAAAAAAAAGAAAAATCTGCACACCAGGCAAACATTCTATAGGTCCGTGTCACTTAAAAGCCCCGAATTAATGTGTTTTAAATCAAATAAATTCTTACTATGAGCAATGGAGTCCTGCAGGAACAGTTAAGTTCCCATTTGGGGTTGTTTTCTCATGTGAGATGTCAGCATTTGTGTTTCATGCCTTCGGTCTTCTCTGGTTTACAATAGCAAAAGACTCACTTTGAAAAAAAAAGGTGATGTTGAATCTTATGAGGATTTAATAATAATAAAATCAAAGTGTGACTGGAGCTGTGAGGTTATGTTACGCTGGAAAACCACAAAAAACTCAAACATCTACATTTTTGAGGTAGTTTCGTTATTAATTTTTCATATAGGGAGAAAAAAACAAGGTTTTTCAGGGATTTCAGTTTCCTGTGTTTTAAACTGTGCTTTCAGGTGTCCCCATGTATGAGAGCAGGATGCTTTAATGAGCACACATTCCACTGTGAAGCTAAGGTTCCTCCAGATCTAAGCCTGTAAAACCCCTGAAATAGGTTTCATCCTGGACACTTTCCTGGAGCAGTGCAGCAAAGTAGATAAAAAATGTGAAATTATCAAAGTGGAAATAAGAACCATTCTTCTTTTGGGCCTCGTCCTGTCACTGAAATGAGTGGAGACAACTGGCAAGAGGCTGCTCAGGGCTACATAACTGCCACAGCAGGCGGCTGGGCTCTCCCCCTCTGCTCCTGAAAGTTATCCTCCCACCTCTTTTAATTCACCCCTCTCTCAGACTTGGCCCTAATCCTCTCATTTCTCCCCGTCTTTATCTCCCTCGCCTTTAACTCTCTCTCTCAGGTTCCCTTCCGCCTCCATCCCTCCTTCTTCTCTTTGACCCGGAGGATTCAGTGAAGCGGCTCATGGGAGGGAACTTGACTAATATGGTAAAAAAATCAAAAGGAGACAGTTCAGAAAGGTTAAAGTGGGTGAGCCCTTCTCTTCTCTTCTCTTCTCTTCTCTTCTCTTCTCTTCTCTTGTCCACAGTAAAACCCAGTAAAATCAGTGTAAACACAGCAGCAGTTTGCAAGACTGCTCAGGGGCCCACAAACACACACTCTGGGGGCTCAAAAAGCCTGAATCGAATGCACCTTTAATCATACACATGTACAGAAGTGACCGTTCTCCTTTCCCAAAAGCCCACTGTTCCCCTTTCATCCTTCATTCTTGACTGGCACTTGCAAAATATCCGTCTTGGCTGAAGAAGATGTAACCTTCCTGTGACAACCCGCCGAGCGGATGGTTATCGACATCAGTTGAAAGCAAGCAAAGACGGAAAAGACAAAAACAACAGATCCGCTGTTTGGAAAACCAAAATGTCAAGCTGCTCCGGTGCTGGCAGAGTGGTGAGCAGCCCGAGGTGCTCTGGAGAAGTCTGAGGAGCAGGGAGTGGGTGCATGTTAGTGTAGAGAGGACAGCATGGGGGGACATGTGGGTGGAAGTTTGTATGTCTTCTTGTGCATGTGTGTGTGTGTGTGTGTGTGTGTGTGTGTCTATTTGTGACACATAATGCAGCAGGACCACACAGTCCTTCTGGTATGTGGGATTTCCAGGTTCAAAATAGGCCCCGCTGTGGGAGGAGGGCAGGAACAAACAGCCGAGACACAGAAAGAGAGGGGGGGAGAAGGGAAGGAGACGTCTAAGGGGGGGTGCTAGATGTGATTTTTAAAACATTTCTTCACATTAACCCGAGGCTTTTCATCTCGTCCTCTACATTGTGTTCAGTCTAACCACTTGTCAACAAGCTTGGGGGACGTTTCTGCGGTAAAGTGAAATGGGAGCTGTCACAGTATGACGGATGGCAGAGGGCCAAGGCTGTTAAATTGGCGCTGTTAACACATGGGAGGGAAACAGTGTGATTGTCATGAAAACAGCTTACGGGGAGATTAAAATCCGTTACTGTAAAAAACACACTTTTACTACGACTATGGCAGAGGGGTCACTTTATATACAGTCAAGCTGAGTGGCCAAATAGTGTTGAAACCTACAGAAATGAAAGGATGCACAAGATGTCTCAGCTGATCCAGTGATGCAGCCATAAGAATAAAAACATTTCATTTAGTGATGCAGCTTTATTAAACCACTGGGACAAACCTGTGTAGTTATTCCTCTTTATTAAAGGGTCATTCCCTTTAATGCCAATTTGTCATGTCACTTTTATAAGTTATGTATTTTCACTTTGCACCATTATTTTCACCTATTTATTTGTTTGTTTTTAAACAAATATTGACATTTGTAACTATTAGAAGCCATGTTAATAGTGAGCTTTACATCCACTGACAGCTACTGACCTCTACATTATCATTATACCAAATAACCTGGCAATGACGTCATATTTCTCTAATCTGAGAATCCTGGGGTTTTGCAATAAAAGCTGATCTTATAGTCCAAGTATTTTACTCTTTCGTGCACCCTGTGGACAACACTTGCAGCAGCCAGCTGAAGGGAGCATAGCTGAGCAGTGTATCAGACCGCTGCATGAGTCACCTGTTGCGCCTGACTGTCCTCCGCTGTGCGCAGCGCCATGCGTAACGCGCTGGAACACAGCTTTCCCCAGAACTATGTCAACCATTGAAGTTTGGTTTAAACACACCGAGCGTGACTTCAGTGAGGAGAGAGCAGGGAGCTCATGTCAGTGAACAGGCAGGAAGAGTTTGTTAAAGAAGTTTTGGATGTGCGCAACTCACCGGCGGCCCCGCTCTCCAGCAGCGCAGCGAAGAAAACCACAGATAGAAGTCCCCGTAAAGATAAAGAGCTGCGCTGATCCTCCATGTTTCCGAGTCCGGGTCGGTCCGAAGATTGTCATTCACGTCAAAAAAGTAAAGCAAAACAGAGTCCAGTGGAGGGGATTTAAAAGTTTGGAAGTGTCCGCTGTGCTGTGCTGTGCTGTGCGCTCCACTCCGCTCAGCAGCTGGAGAGTCACTGCTGAACCATCCATACACACTCACACTGTACACACACACTCACACACACACACACACACACACTGCTCTGACAGGAAACCGGAGGAGGGAGGAGGACTCTCTCTCTCTCTCTCTCTCTCTCTCTCTCTCTCTCTGTGTGTGTGTGTGTGTGTGTGTGTGTGTGTGTGTGTGTGTGTGTGTGTGTGTGTGTGTGTTGAGTGTGTGTGCCTACCCAAATACTGGAAGTCGGAACAGTAAACAGCTCCACACATAAACTCAGAGCTGTGAAAAGTTGCCAGCCAACTTTCTGGAATATCACAGTACCTCTACTGATTTACAGAAAGTGTAGAGCAGCTTCAGAGTCCCACACAGCAGGAGAAACTCAAGAACACACTTCATACTGAAGCATACACACTATTTTGTTACAGAATGTGCAAAAATGACCAGTAGCCATATTTCTTCTGGCAGAAAGGCTGGATTTCAACAGACAAACCTATCAGCACTGCAAAAGGTGTATTTGAGCTGTAGTTAGAGTAATGCACTGAATAATGACTCTCATTTATCTTTCTGCTTTGCAGCTTATTTCTGTCAATTCTCTGAGCTCCATATGACACGTCGTCCCTTTAAACCAGTGTTTTCATGTTCTTTTCAAACTACTACCCCTTTAGTCCTCAGCATGTGACTCATGAAGTCCACATTTCTTGAATATTTCTGCCACATCTCAGCTGACGTGAAAATGAAAGCACGGCGTAATGACAAAATCCTGTTTTGCATGTCACTTTCGGGTAAAGCGAACACTTGAGTCAGATAAACTGGAAACTTTAAGCTGATCTTCAGCAGCTTTGAGTCACAGCAATGCAAACTATTCATTTAAGAGGAATCAAATGATTAAGATCCATCTAACTTGAACTGGTGGCACTGATATTACATGTTAATTTAACTTGGATAAACTTAATTTAATTCAATAATTCTTTGTAGTGGGTTTGCAGCTATATATCTATTTGTATCGATATTTCAAAGACTACTGCCAACACAACTAGAATGAGAAATAAGAGACTCTGAATGGTATAAACTGATCTAAGCTGTCTGTATTTTACAATAAACATTTCTATTGTGCTTTATAGGAGTCACTTCCATTATGATAGATGCAATAAATGAATGATCCTCTAGACAGTCTTCCATTACATACAGGCTTTTCTGCTTCGGCTGTTTCATGTTGAATGTATTTCTTTCCACCACTCACTATGCTTCTTCCTTCATGGCTAATTTTGCTAATGAGTTTTTTCCACCTTCAAACCACAGCATGCAAATGTCGCACCAAGTTTTTCCATGTCACAGCTGACCCGTCTTAAAGTATGCTGACATTACATTTCTAGTTTTCGAATGTTTGCTCTCTTGCATTTCACTCACATCGAGGCCCAAATTCGAGCATGCCTTTTCAGTTTCTGCCAGGATCTCCAGCCAGCTCCGGCGCATTGGCGTCAAAGTTCAGGTTTGTTCAGCTTTAACCGAGGAAACACACTCAGCCAGTCAACAGACCTTTTTGACTCGTCCCTGCAGGAGCAGCACAGGTGAGAAGAACGACGGTTCAGTGAGCCATGACAGTGAACCAGCCTGCACATCAGTAGAGCCTCACCAGAGTGGAATACAGCTGTTATTAATACATCCGGGCTATTGGAAACACGTTGTTCTGTAACCTTTGTGTTTTTGTCATGGCAGCTGGAGGGAAATTTTGTTGAGTGGAAATGTAATGTGTTTGTGCAGGAACTCTGATGATGTGGAGACGACTTGCATTGCTAGTCAGCTACAGTAGCTGGCTGACTTGACTCACCGGGCTGTTGGTCTGCCTTATTATAAGCTAAAAAACTGATTTTTAAAGTGAGTAGTTGTTATGACTCTGACCCAAATGTAATGTATAAATACACAAAGTCAACTCTGCACTGTGGTGGAGTAGCTTAAAATGCAAATTCTCAGGTAAATTACTGAACTAACTGTAACAGACAAACCCCACGAAGCATCATTCAGACGTGAATGTCACATAAACTAATTGACTGGCCAACTTTTTAGAGAACAAAGATCCATACAAAAGAATAAAAGGAGTAGTAGCCATATAATCTCCTACAAATTGCATGATGACATACATGCAGCATGAACCAGCTTTCATCAAACTTGATTCTTACATTCACCGCCATAACTGTTTCATTTAAGTATGTGAAACTGATTGACTATGACATGCTAAAATGACTCAGTACACATGTGGGAATACTGGGACACTGGCTTGTCTGTGCTTGTGTGCGTGATTGAGGATCTTGCTGACTGACTGGTGGCAGCTTTGGCACTGATCTCTACTGTACTAACAGAAACTGAGCGCAGTGACAGAAAGGTAATAGGTCCAGCCCGTCGGTCTCATCATGTGACGCAGCAGGTCTGAACACGCTGCTCTCCGCCAGCACTGGAACTGAGCCATGCACTCTTCACAGTCTCACAGCCCCCCGTCGACCCCTCTGCTTCACCAGCTTTCCAGAGTCCATCTCCTTCAGCCACAGGTCACGAACCAGCAGGTTGGAGTTTGGTCTCCCATGTGACAGCAGTAGTACAATACGGTTTAGAGCTTGGGATGGGAAATAAACAGAGTATGGCTTAATGTCTAATAAAAATAAATCCTTTTTTAATTGGGCAGGGACTTCCAGGGAAATTCTGCGGTTCACAAACTGGGTCTTATTTAGTATTAAAATAGTATGTAACAGTCAGCTCCGAAAAATGTTTGAACATGAAAAATGTTATCTGTTGTATGCCTGGGCCTACAGTATAGGATATCACTCATCATAGTCAATGCAGTGACAGTTAAGGCTGCACAAATCTGAAGGCTTTTCAAATACAAGTAATCAGATGGCCTGGCCTCCAGTGTTCCATTTAACATCCTCTTATTATTCATTATCATATACTGTTAGCACCATCACTTCATTCAGTCCCTTCCTTGAAACTACAGTATCATCTTTATACTTTTTTATGGCTTCATTCCAACAAATGGAATTTTCAGACATATTTTGCTTTATTTTATACACATTACATTTGTAGGTTTTGGGAGTAAATGTGGAGTTAATAGCTGGAGTTGATGCATTACAACCAACATAACCATTCAGTGCATTTTAATCCTGCTCACATGGTGGAACACGCTTTGAAGTGCTGCTCCAAGATCTACTGGTCATTTATAGGAGTTTTGCTGATATTCTGTGACTTTTACACGTAACTAAACATCCATCCATCATCTATACACCGCTTAATCCTCTGCAGGGTTGCAGGGAGGATGGAGTTTATCCCAGCCGACTCAGGTGAAGGCGGAAGACACCCTGGACAGGTCACCAGTCTATCACAGGGCTACACATAGAGACAATCAAGCACACTCTCATTCACACCTATGGACAATTTAAAATCATAAATTAACCTCAGCATGTTTTTGGACTGTTGGAGGAAGCTGGGGTACCTGGTGAAAACCCACACTGCACAGGGAGAACATGCAAACTCCACACAGAAAGATCCCAGGTGTCTTAACCGGGACACGAACCGGGGATCTTCTAGGTGTGAGGCGACACTGCTAACCACCGAGCCACTGTGCAGCCCATAACTAAACATAAATAACACAAAAAGATGAAGCTAACAATGCTTCAGCCCTATTTTCTTACTGAAAATATGAGCATTTAAAAGCCATGCACTATCGCTTTTCAAAAATGTTACTCAGATACGAGGTTGGGAATTGCTCTTTTAGATGCTAACTACTCCACACTTAGTGCAGCCGTTCTCAGCCACCTAGCCGGGTCTATATAAAACCACTACAGTTTTCCAGTAGTTTCATTAGTGATAGTGATGCTCCATGCAGACCCAAACAACACCCTGTAAGCTTTTGGACCACTTGTGGGCCAGCCTTTAATTCATGTAACTTTGTATAGACACAAGGCATGAAATGCATGAGACGTTCCATGCTCAAGGACCAGCAGCTGACATCCCAACAGATCTCCTAATATGAATGACTTGGTAAATGATACTTAGTGGTGAGTTAGAAATTTCATGAACTGCTGATTAATATTATTTATGGTAATGGCTGGTGGATGAGAGAAGGCAGGCAACGCTGTATCAGAACTCTGCTGTCAGTCAGAGTCTGAAATCAATTTATTTCTCTGAAGGTTCCAACTGTGGGTCGGCCAAGGTCATAACTTGAGCACTGAGATCATGGGTGTTACGAGAAGCATTCAGGGTCCAAATGAGCTAGAATGATGTATAGGATGTGTCAGTGTGTGTAGGTGTGGACTTGGGTTTAATTTCTTTATTATTAATTCCAACTGTCAGCGCCTGCAGTTGTCTGTCTGTAATGAGCACAATGAGCTCTGTAATGCTCTGTACACCAATAAATGACTGCCATCTGACTTCATTAAAGTATCAGCTCATTTCAGCTTTCTGTATTCTCCATGAGAACAATTTGTTCGTGTTTGTCATGTTCTTGCTGTGTGCGATGGTTAACATCTTGAAGTTCTACGGACCAGGAGAGTTTCACAATAATGGAAAGTTGGAGGCAGATGGGAAAAACTTTTTACTGTCATGCTGGCTCAGAAAGCTATTAAAAGAATGTTTGAGTTTGATTCATGTGGTATCTGTTTTGTTTCTTTGCCCCAGGAGACGTATAAACAGATACGTCTTGTTTTGAGGGCCAGCAGCTCTGAGACAGAAATCATCCATGTAGCTTTCTGTAATTCATTTGCTCCAGTGCCAAATACTGATTTTGCTGTATTCAGTATGTGGAGATGTAAAGTTGCAATTTCTTTATCTACATACTTTATATTTGTATGGGTTGAGTATACACTCAACCAACAAACATTGGAATGTAATCTTATGACTTCATATTTTTTGCAGGGCAGCCATGTCATAACTAGTCAACCCCTACTGAATATTTTAAATCACTCAGTATTATGAAAGCAAATTGCAGTAAAAAACAAAACAAAATCAACTCGAAGGCACTCAAGCGAGATGCAGACCCAGGCCGGATGCCTTCCTAAACATGGCAGGTAGCCCTGTGACCTTGACCTTCGACCTTTTGACCCCAAAATTAATGGGTGACCAGGGTAGGTCAAGATCAACATCTGTGCTGAGTTTGATTGTCGTATCTGTCTTTGTTATTGAGTTACAGTTACACCTACACACTCACATACAGGCAGACAGACAGACAGACGGCAGTAAGTTTAAGGTCAAAGGTCAAGTTCAAGGCCAAGAGGTCCAATGCGGTAGTCTTACCCTTAGATATACCAAAGTTCATCATTGCAAGCTTATATAGTAGATTATAAGAAGATTCTGCACTAGGCCCCAAAATTAATGGGTGACCAGGGTAGGTCAAGATCAACATCTGTGCTGTGTTTGATTGTCTTATTTGTCTGTTATTGAGTTATGGTGCAGACATACACACCCACACACTCACATACATACATACACACAGACAGACAGACAGACAGACAGATGGCAGTAAGTTCAAGGTCAAAGGTCAAGTTCAAGGCCAAGAAGTGCAATGTGGTAGTCCTACCCTTAGATATACCAAAGTTCATCATTGCAAGCTTATATAGCAGATTATAAGGGGATTTTGCACTAAGAAGCCCTGTGCCCTTGACCACAAAAGTAATGGGTGACAAGGGTAGGTCAAGATCAACATGTGTGCTGAGTTTGATTATCTTTTTTCTATTTGTTTGTTGAGTTATGGTGCAGACATAGCCACCTACATACATACATACATACATACATACATACATACATACATACATACAGACAGACGGCCATGACTGCCTTACCCACAGCCAACTCCGTCGGCGTGGGTAAAAATATTGCAAACTGTGGTTCCTGGAATGGCCACTTGAAGCCACTGGCTTCAAAAGTGAGTCAATTTCCACAGACCCCCATGTTAAAAATGTCCAATTTTACAGCAGTAATAAACATGTTTATAGCCTGGTACAAAAAGCAGTTTTGGTCTATAGAGCTTAGTTCCCTGTTCATGACAACTGTAAAGGTGGTGAATTTATATGTGACTTACTGATTTAAATTGCATTATGACTTAAAATTATTGAAGCTTTGTTATTATTGGATTTCACAAAAAAGACAATGATAATAATGAAAATGTCCACATCGACCAAAGCAGAAGCTTTGCATACAAGGAACAGATCAAACTCTGGAAGAGGGAAAGCTTGTGAGATAATACTGGTAACATTCACTGGAGGTCATGAGGGTCAACTGAGCTCAACAAAATAGTGACGTTGGGGTTGAATAATTTTGCTTACACACCCTTTTGAAGACACATTTATATTTCTCAAGTATTACTAGTAGACTTAACGTGATGTCCAAAAATACTCAAATATGAGTTACTCAACTTTACTAAATTGTCTTGCAGATTAAGGGAGTTTTCAACATGGAGCTAATGCTTTGATATGCAAATAAAATGACAGCTCCTCTCCCTTATTATGCAGCAGCTTGCCAAAAGAGCTTTCAGAACGATTATCAGGTTTCAGAGCGAATATCAGCACACATCTTTATCAGTTCCACATGTCAAAACTGAAATCCTCCTTTGGGCCCTTGGACCTCACTCCAGCTATTGTTTGCTCTCATGTTCATGTGTTCACGGTGCTTTGAGGCTGACATCATGACAGGATGCCGTTTTCTTTACTGCCGAAGTCAACAGCCAAAGGGATTTCCCAGTAAAGGAAGAGACAATGAAAACTAACGCTGCGCTGTAAGCTGTATTTATGATGCAGCTTATCTAACAGATTGTGTTTGACTAGAAGTAACACATTTTGTAATTAGTATCTGGTTCTCTCGCGCTCTTTGTTCTCGGATCACACTCTGTATCTTAAAGCAGGGCCAAGAGGAGACATTCATCATGATACATATCAAATTGCACTTTCCCCTCTCTGAATGTGTGGCAGTTCTGTTTCTGAGTAGTGATCATCATATCTCTTTATGAAGAAGCACTTTCACTGAAGAGAAACTGAATTTCAATAACTCTCTCTCTCTTCCTTGTGTGTCTGTTGTGCTCGTTCCTCTCTGAGGAGTGTTATTCTGTCTTTCATATTTTGGAGAGAAGGCCATGTTTGTTGGCATCTAAAGGCTGCTCATCATCCTCCCACATCATACAGTACTCTTAATATTTGGTGTGTTTACGGTCTATGTATAATTTTGTCTTAATGATTGCCCTAATGTCATTTTTTTGTACATCCATTAATTGGATGTCTGTGCTGGAAAAGAGATCCCTCCTCCGATGCTGTTTTTGAAGTTTCTCCTGTTTTTCTGCACTGGTAAAGGTGGTTTGAGGGAGCTTTTGAATTGGGGTTTGATAAAAGATGTTGCATGCTGTGCACATAGCCACTCCATCTGTCAGCGGTCATAATGTCGTGGCTGATCGGTGTATCTAGAACTTTACCTGACCTGACTTGAATTCTGCTTATGTCCAGAATGCCCTGAGAACTGCAGCCCTTTACCACGCCTTCCCAGCCACTAACTACCACTATGACGCCTTCAAACCGTGACCGAGTGTGAGTGTGACATTTTAATTCTAGTGAATACAGAGCTTTCTTTCCAGTGTCAAATTGCCTGAGCTTAAGAGCTGGACAGACTCCCGCCATTTGGTCCGGAACAAAGGGCAAAACGAAACACTGCTGCTCTTCAGCTTAGGTCCGTTCAGTGTTCGCATTGACCTTTAACTCATTCTAAGAGTTTTAAACTTCACTTTCTTTAAATTCAACAGCTTTTGCTGCTGTCATCCTGCTTTATCAGCTCACTGCCATGCACCACTAATGCTTCCTATGTTCTCTGATACATTTTTAGACTAAAAACTGACAAAGACAAACAGAAAAACAAGTAGAGACAGGATTAAAAGGCAAAACATGGGAAATATTTCTTTGTCAAACATTTTAATGGACTGTATGAACTAAATCCACTTTGTAGGATCATTGGTTTCATTGCTTTTGACTGTCTGACTGATTAGGGAAAATCCCGATATGTGTTGACATGCATGTGTTACCATGGTAACCAAACAATCAGCATAAATATACACTGCTTACACAGTTCACTTATTATAGGAAGATGCAAAAGATATGCAGTGAGTTTGCTGTCTGAAGCGTGAGAAAATCAGCACGTGTTTTTTTGATGTCCGCCTAGTGAACGTGTGGTGCGAAGTGTGGGGCATGTGTCTGTATGTAAAGTCCCTACCTGCACTTCTTATCACAGCTAAATACATAACAAACAACACACTTGCACCCACTGACAACCGCACATACACAATCCAACACACACATTTGTCACACATCACAGAAATGACTGTGGGTGAGTCAGAACGGCCCCCTTTTCTTCTTCTACTTCTCTCTGTCAACACGCTTGCATTCTTTCAGGTAGTAATCATTTGTCACCACGGCAACCTGCCCAACAAGCAGTGACTTATTGACCCCTGCATTAAAACCAGGTAGTGTGTGCTTGGAGCTAATGTACAGTTGTAGCAGTGATCCCTCGTAAAGTTCAAGCTGTCAGTGTTTCACTGTTGGCAGATAAGACAACACACGCCTACAATAAATTGTAGTATTAGCAGTAGTACTTCAAACTAAGGCTACCAAAGAACACAGTTGACCTTTGTGCACAGTAGCAAGATACAGCAGTGTTGTGTGTGTGTGTGTGTGTGTGTGTGAGTGTGTGTGTGTGTGTGTCAGCTCCTGGAAGTCCAGCAGACTCCAGTATGGAATGCTGAGAACAGCTGTGGACATGATCGAAAGAATTTACACAGAAACCTAAGCCCGTGATGGTATCTCACACATGTACACGCACTAAAAACACTTCAGTCTGTGCAAATATTTAAAAGGAGCAAACATCCACTGATCCATCTATTTCCAAGTCACTTATCCTTGTCAGGGTCACAGTAAGCGGAGTCTCTCTCTCTGTTTTTCTCCCCAAAAAAGTACATTTACTCAGTCGGTGTGACCAAAGTCAAGGAGGAAGTTGCCAAAGCTTCCATATTTTTTACATATATATTGTAATAAAATTTAAAACAAAACTCTGCAAACAGGATTAAAACTAATGTTTGTTTTTATTATCGTGAATATATAAACTATTTTTGATTGATAGATTTATTTTTCCATTTGGGACATAATTTGCATTCCATGGTGCACCTATGTCTAACCGAAAACATACATTCACGTGAAAAACCAAATAAAAATACCAGATTATCTTAGACTTCAGAGTGAAAAATCCTTCCTTGTCCAGCTTTTTTCTTCTTTTTCTTCTTCCAGACAAGTTCATACATGTCTTATTGTCTTAATGCAGTGCATCTTCACCCTCTGCTCAGAAATGAAAGGACTTCACCTGGCTGCTTTAAAAAATCATCATCTAGTAAGAAAGTCATTGTACTTCATTTCTGAAAGTTCTGAAAGATCTTGTAAAAAGACTCTGTAACTTGATTTCCACCAAAATTGCTTTCCACAACTCTCCCAAGTACACACTGGTTGAGTCTGTATAATATGTTTTTATTTTGAAGCACTGCCTTGCAACAAGTTAATGGGAAGAGCAAAAGTCAACAAAATAATGTCCCCAATTAGCAAGAAGGGGTTTATGCTTGCTAAATGAGACGGTGAGATGGTTTGTGAATCTTTCAAGAAAGAGTTAATGCGCATACATGGAGAGACCTTTCCAAACAAGTTCAGACATAGCAAATATTTAACTTGCATTACTGATCAGCTGTTTGGCCAATACCACCCATCCATCCATTATCTAGACACCGCTTAATCCTCTGTAGGGTCACGGGGGACTGGAGTCTATCCCAACTGACTCAGGTGAAGGCACACTGTCAAGCACACTCTCAAGCACACCTATGGACAATTCAGTCAGTTAACCTCAGCATGTTTTTGGAAGTTGGACTACCTGGTGAAAACCCACGCTGCACAGGGAGAACATGCAAACTCCACACAGAAAGATCCCAGGTGTCTTAACCAGGACGCGAACCGGGATCTTCTAGCTGTGAGGCAACAGTGTTAAAAACCGAGCCACCGTGCAGCCCTTGGCCAATACCAGTTGATATGAACTAATAATTCTTTCATTTTTCTCCCATATATGCCAGATTTTCTTCAAGGTTTTGTAGCTGTTGGCAAACAATAGGTTTTCTTTCTGGCTTTTTCTACCCTGTTTACTACAGCCATGACTGATGACACTAAACAACCGAGTGTATTTGTTCCAAAGCAGTAATTGGAAGGAAGCCTGATTTACTTTTTCCTTTTGTGTTGTTTTTTTTGCAACATTTAGGAAGTTCACTTTAAATTTGATTGGCAACTATATGGAAACATATCTCTCTCTCACACACACACACGACACATGGTTAGCGTACACACACACACACACACACACACACACACACACATGGCTAATTGAAAGCAGCCGGTTGCAGCGTGTTTATAAGTGTGCCGTCTGTAGACATCCACCTGTTGTCTTGTGGACTGAGGGAAAGCTAATGTTGCAGCATATGGCTCTGAGCTGAAACGCTCATTAAATAACCAGAATACAGGGCGCAGAGGAAGAAATGAATAAATAAAAGATAAAGTTGTTGCTCATAGCTGTTGTTCCAGTAAGCCTCAATAGATGGGGCATACTGGGAAAACCTTAAGAGATGATGTTATGTAAGACAGCGCAACAATAGAAGCTCATTACCATCCAAAACTGGCCTCTTATTACTATCAGCTGACATCAGCCATTACTGTGCGCTTTTCTGTCTTCTTTCCCGCATGTTTTGCTTCTCTGTTCATTGTTCACTGCACTGTTTTGAGTCCCGAAAGGAGTCATTCTCCGTAAGAATACAGAGGTCATTCACTTCACGTTGGCCCCAGTGGAAACTCAAGACCCTTTCATCATAGCCTCACTCAGCAGTTCTTAATGCTATGGGAAGTACCCTCTGCACCCACCCCTAATTCTTCTCCCACCCAGCAGTAACCTCCACCCAGCAGGGCTGAGGAAGGAGCATTGTTCAGCTAGACGACTCTTCTGGTTTGTGAGAAATACAGTCAAATTGTGGGATTGTGTTCCATTCTGTTTCATATCCAGCATTCCCGATCATGAGGTCATTACAAGCCAAGAAGCTGATCCCATTGGGGGCATTAATGTGCTTAGCAAAAGCCCATGCGTGTACGCTACAAAATGAAGACATATTTTGTGCGCATAGCTGACGTTTAGTCCTGAGGTTGGTGTTAGAGGAAAAGCCATTAAGTCTCCAAAAAGGGAAGGGTGCAACCTCTGGGGAGCATGGATGTGCTTATCAATTATGATGATTATATTTCACATGTACAAATGGAAGGTTTGGCTGAGCGCTATAAGAAAGGTCAGGGAATCATCAGAATAGGAATTATTCTTTGGGAAGCATGCCAAAGAATATCTGATGGTGATGTTGTGTAATATTGATCTTGCTTTGTAGTGTTTGACAGGTCCCATAAAAACTCACATAGCTAACATGTTTACAGTGACAGGTTCAGAGGCTAATATTTAACCATCCATTTTTGTTGCTATCAGCATATTAAACAGCCATTATCAGTTGCTATCATGCCCATGGTGGTGCAGTGTGTTTCCATTTAGAAAGAGCAAGAAAAGTCACATAGGAGAGGCTGGACGGGAGCTGGTGGCTAAAGTCAGCAGACCTGAAGTGACGAGACTGGAGGTCATGTCCATTGTGGGAGCATTATTTTTATTTTTATTTTTTCATATTAGTTATGGACCTGAGTTTTGGTTTTACTTACGTTTTCAATCACTGTTTAGTTACATTAAGGCAGAAGATTGTAGTTAAAATGCCCCCTTTATTTCTGTTAACCATATGCTCCAAAGAATTTCCATGCACTTATTCACATGTCTGTAAGAGGTTGACTATAATATGTGTTACTTTCTCTATTAATTATCACCATGGATGATGATGCACCTTCTGGCCTACTGGTATGTGGAACAAGGTGCCTACTGGCGATATCTACAGGTGTGATACCAACTGATAAAGGGCAGTTAATGAGCTAATAATGTCCGAATCAGTTCATTTAGCATATTCACTACTTTACTTTAGCATGTTAACATTCAAGCATTTGTTTTTCATCACTAAACACAAAGCTGATGGTGAGGGGAATGTAATCCATATTCCGTGATAAACCAAAGTATTGGAGAAATTAGTTTAAAATGCAATAATAAATCACCTTATAAATGTGAAGATATTTCAGTCTGGGCTGGCAAACCAAACCGAACAACCAACCTGCCAGCCTACATTCCCTTGTCAATAACCTGGCTGAAAATCATTTTAGGCTTTTGGCCTAAAACTCACCAAGAGTGCCAGGAAAATTCCATCCTACTTAGTAGATGACACGTTCTCTCATGGTTTTTGATATTACTGATCCTGAAGGTCTGTCTCTACCCCCTGTTCATCATCTGTTTCACATCAAACATATTTGAAAAACCCAGCACAGCAGCTTAGGAGTTATCCAATGTTCAGTGCCAGTGCAGGAAATAGTGGACCCTTGTTGTAGTTTGTGGAAGTCAGGAAGGTGGGTGGGCATGTAGAACTTTCAGCACTCATGCAAGAGGCCAAGATCTGTGTCCAGTTACAGGCCTACAATACAAACCTTTTTATTATAAATAGTTATGTTTTCTTTACATTAACCAACTGTTTCAGTTGTGTGATCTCAACCCATAATTTAGTAAACCACAAGCTTCCCTTAACCTTATGCACACTGTAGTTGCCAGATGTTATAGAAAGGCAGAGTTTCCATTCTTTCATCTAATCCTGGGTTTGGCAAAATTTTACAAAACTGACATTCCTCTGTGCTAATAGGATTGGAAAGACTGCAAGCTAAAATAGGCTAACGTTCAACATCCATCCATCCATCCATTATCTATACACCGCTTAATCCTCTGTAGGGTCGCGGGGGGACTGGAGCCTATCCCAGTCAACGTTCAACACACACCAGTTAAAACACTGAAGATGGCAGATGAGGTGAATAATATCTATCATCGCATTACAATGCAACGTTCAGCTGGGAGACCTTGAGTTATGGCTTTCAGGTGGATGTTTCTGGGCAATATACCATCTACCCCAAAGTCGCTGCAGACCAACACACCCCTTCATGGCAACAGCACTCCCTGGAGGAAGGGGAGTGACCAAGGTAAGGAACTTGACCAAGAGACCAAGGGGTGGACCCAGTCTCCAAATTCCCCAAAACCACAGAGGCTTACCTCAAATCCCACAGGACCCCTAAAATTCGCTGCCAATGTACTGGAGCCAGACAACAGAGGACACCTACAGAGGTCCAGTGTCCATGGCCCAACAGGTCAAAGCTGTTTTGGTGGCACAAGGGGGACCTACACAGTCTAGGCATAACATTTTATTGTTGTATATAATCTGAGTCTGGGTTTCTTGGCCAAGTTACACAGCATGATCACCTACTCTGTTAAACCAGCCAACCTGAAATGAAGGTTGTATTCACAGTTTGCTCCTGAGGTAACAGTGTGGCAGAAACACATTTAAAAGATGATCAGTTGAGTTTACGTTTCTCTGACAGAAGGTGTCTTTACATCTAGACAGACTCTGCACAGCGGCAGGAAAAAGGTCAGAGAGAATGCTGTATGTAGGGTTGTAAGCTGTCACACTGTAGGAATAATGCATCATGTGGCAGCAGAGCAGGAAGTGGAAATGTGGAGTGTATCAGGGTCAGTCCTATCACAGAGACCACCCTGTCCTTGCTGCACAACACCATTGTCCTGTTTGAAAGGATCGTGGGTGGATGAAAGCCAGGAGGGGAAACATACACTGATAGTATATATGTGTTACTGTGAGAAACCTGTGCAGCTCGGGGGTCGAGGACGTCCCCTCTGACATTCCTTCTTATCCCAGTAAAGAAACTACGTGAGGAAGCTAGCCATGCTAATCCCAAAATATGAGCATCATGAACCGGTGAAATTCCCTGTTCAACTCACACTCTCCTGCTTTCTTTCTATTCAGAGACAAACAACACTTGAGTCCACTTCTTGCGCTGACCCCACCATGCTGGCAGTGTTTGTCCAGGGAAGAGACTGTTTTTCTTTACAGCAACCATCTTGTGCAGGAGGGGATGCTCGGTGAGACCTATGGAATGTTGCTGACAGGAAGGGCAAGACCTGGAGCCAAGAAACAGGAGAGGCACTGAAGAAGAGGAAGGTGAAGAGGATGGGGAAGAAGGAAAGTTAACAATGGAAGCATGTTTCTCTAGATTTAAAAAAAAAATCAGCGTGGTTTGTTGATGCTAGAAACATCTTTGCATCTCTTTTGAACCAGAAAGCTGGGGGGAAAGAAGACATGAAATGAACCCATTTGGTGGGAATTAAACGTGCTGGTCCTTGAGGAAGCTATGCTAACTGTACTGCAGCAGCTGTCTCCACAGAAACCCTGAAAAGTAATCCAGGGATCATCTTGGCTTCCTCTGTTGTTTTTTGATGGGATCTTTTTGGGATTAGAGCTACTTAGCAATTGCCAGAAAACAGGAACTGATGAGTGTATGTGAGAATGTGTTTCTGTGCTTTCTGAGACATCCAGACAAACCTGGAGTCGTCTTTATCAGCCGGAAAACAATGTTTTCTTCTAAGGACCATACCAGGGATTTTGCATATTTAAGCCAAATAACTATCATCTTCTTAAACCTTCCATTATTGTCAGTAATTCCCAAAACATCTCATGTTTTAGTGTGTGTAATACGCAGACCTCTCTCTTTGTAATTTGCAGAAGAGCCTAAACTTTGAAATTGAAATATGGAGGTGATGCACCCATCTTAAAATTCAGTACTTTGTCTTACAAAAAAACACAGCAATTAAAAGTCACAGCAATCATGATTTTACATATAAAATGATATGAAACTAATTTCCATAGCACGGAAAAACATTCAGAAGTTCAGACTGGAAAGACTGCTCCAGAACGCATCTCCATTTCTGAATGGAATGATAAAACCATGTAGGGCTGCAGAAGATTCTTTAGCCAAAAGAAGTTTGGTATGTGTTACAACTATACCACCACTGACTGTGTGGTGATCTGGCTGATCTGATGATTAACCAGAACAGAACCCCCTCCTGTGGGCCTTTCATAGACAGCGTAATGGGTAAAATAAGCTGTAAGCACACAGGATTTACTGAACTGTTGAAGTTCAAACAGGAAGTTGGTCTTTGATGTCTACAACAGAAAGCTTTGGTAATAATTTACCTCAGGTTTGCTTTCTAAATATGTCTGGATAACCTATTAACTTGTTTGCAACCTGTCTGAGCCTGTGATCGCTATTTTTAGCAGTTGCGAGTGCCAAGGCCCTCTAATCAGACCTGTCATCTCTGTGATAAAAGACTCACTATGAATCCTGTGTTCCAGCGACCTGACTCGCTCACAGGAGCTGTAAGTAACAGATCAACACTCCAAATGACTTTAACTGAAATCAGTGGTGGAGGGAGTATTCATATCCTGCCATACTACTACAATTACTCTGCTACTAGTCCTACACTGAAAATGGTACATGAAAGAAGTATGTATTCATTACCATGGACATGTACTTATAATATTAAAGTAAGGTGCTCTATGCAGAAAAGCCCCCTGTTACTGTTAAACAATTATACATACATGTATCAGTCATCTGATCAGCCACATCATCCTGACCACTGACAGGTGAAGTGAATAACATTGATCATATTGGTACTATGTGGTGTTCTGATGGAAAACCTTGGATTTTAACATCCGTGTTGATCAGACTTAGACACCCAAATAAACATTGTCCAGAACAAACACACTCCCTCATGCAAATGGAAATCCCAAATGTCACTGGCCTACAGGAAAATGCACCCCACCACATCCAATCAGGAACATGTTGAGGAACATGACAATGGCCCAACATGTTGATTTGACCTCCAAACTTCCTACAGCCCATTCTGATCAAGCATCAACAGGATGCAGTGGAACAAGTTGGATTGACAGAGGCCCCACTGCACAAGCCAGAGTACCCAAAGGATCCACTGCCAACGTCCTGGTTCCAGACCCCATAGGACACCCTGAGTGGTCCTCTTGTCCAATGGTTCAGAGCATTTTGGACCACATAAGGGACCAACACAATATTAGGTAGGTGGTCATGATGTTATGCCTGATTGGTATACATACATAAGATATGTTAGATTATTATTATTACTCATGCATTGATGTTCGTCTGACTCACAGAATGTGGATTGTGGGATTAAACCTGCCTGGCTTCACATTTTACACAGCTTTCTCTTTCCCTTCCACTATCTACTCACTTAACATTTTTAAAATCCTTTTCGTTACAAGGGATAAGGACAACCCCTGAACTAGCAATCTCTGACACTGAAAATTTCAAGTTTGCATTCAGTTATTCAGTAAGGCTGTTTTATGTATTAAATCATTCTTTTAATGAGTGTTCGCCATCCTGAATGTAAATGTTCCACCAAAACAGTTCCTCCAACACTGTAGGTTACCCAGCGCCATTATGATTGGTTTAAAGAGCTAATTTTAAACTGTTATGTTTCTGACTGCGACTGATGATTGTTTTTGTTGTAAATCAATCTGCTAAATGTTTTATCTATTATTATTTCAATTGTTTGATTTGAAAAAGCTCTGAAAAATAGTTCAATAAGGAAGTTCGGTTCACTCATGTCCTGTCTCTATTCCTTTGTGACTATGGGCATTCCCTGCTGCTCTGTTCTTTTTGTCACTTCTGTTTTCCTACACTGCTCTTGACTCTACTGTACTGCTGCCACTTCATTTTCAATTTCAGTGTCACTACTCTTGCACAATCCTATCTGCTTGTCAATCAGCCTTTAGACCATGTTCTTTAAATTCGCCTTAGTTCTGTTCCTCTTCCTTTTCTTTCTGTTGTGCGTCCCTTCTGCTCCATATCTCCACCTCATCCTCCAGGGCTTCCCAACCAGAATCTCCATCAAACATCTGATAACTTTGCTCCACCACCACCGATGTCCAAACTCTGGAGTGTCTTGTCCTCATCTCCTAACTCCATCCGGGACTGGGCTCGACAATATCACCAGAAACCTGACTGCCACATTTTTTTTGGTCTCATTTCTGCTCTCTCTAAGTTATATGTTGTAAGCACTTCATATGGTTTGTGTTCAAAAATCATAATTTGTAAAGTAACTCAAACTGTGATATATATGTAGTGAAGTAATATGCACAATACTTCCCTCTGAGATGTGGTGGAGGAGAAGTAGAAAGAAGCATGAAAAGACTCATTTCAAATGTATCCTTCAGTGCAGTACTTGAGTAAATGTGCTCCATTATTTTCCACCACTGCCTGGAAATCATGTGACGGGGTTAAGGACACTGGTTAAGGCTTCTCTTGTTATCTACTAAATTACAGTAAAGAAAGACAGGAAAGAAGGAAAGCTGATATCTAACAACCGACGTAGGGTTTGAGAAAAAAACTTTCACACATTAGCTTTCACTTGTTTGTATTTCCTCATAGCTCCTCGGCCCTGTGACCCCGTGTCGTTATCCTGCATCCAGCCCATTTAGATATTAGCTCCTAATGATTAGCAGCCATTCCTTATCTCGGTAACAGATGCAAGAGGCCAGGAGTAATCTGAGTATGGGAACAAATAACAGCTGATAAGAGTGGGTGGACAAGCATGTGGAGTGTGTGTGCATGTGGTTCTGCATGTGTTTGCATTTGTGTGTGTGTGTGTGTGTGTGTGTGTGTCAGTATAGAAGGCGAGCATTTGTTCTTGCAGGAATTGTCCAGCCCCCGCAAGAATGGAATGTGTTTCCATGTACTGTGCTGCACATACCATCAACCCACACACACGCACGCACGCACACACGCACACACACACACACACACACACACACAGACATACCGCTATTGACACACATTTGTTTCCTGGAGAGTTACTATGATCCTAACTGCTACCTGCCTAACCTTTGTCCTAACCTTAACCTAAATCCAACCTAAAACCAAGTCTCTGTGCTAAAATTGAATGATTTACACTGCACTGTCTTGCTGTCTTGCTTTTCGCTCCTCAGTGTGACACAAACAGATTTATGTCCCCACCCTGTTTCGCTGACCAGTGCAAAACAGCCCACCGCCCCATTTGCAGGTCACTGCAACGGACCAAGCAGTGTCAACACTTTTGAATTCCTAAATGAAACCCACTATTTGCATGATGTTTTTCACTCGAAAAACAGATCAAGCTGCCAAAGGAAATGGTGATACACATGAGTAATGCTTGACAGTAAAACAGAATCTTCTAACAGAGCAGAATTATCTTTATCTCCGTTATTGCGCAGCAGAAAGCCTTTCGACATAATCTTTTCTTCCTGCATTTCCTCCTCTACTTCATCACTTATCTGGGTTTTCCTGGCACGGACGCAGGAAAGACGGACGTCAGCAACACAGTGCGAGGCGTTGTTGGGAAAGGCCACAGGGAGGGCTGGGCCTTTTTTGGATGGAGACAGATTCAGGTATTTGGTGCCAAACACTACATCCTTCACAACAAATAAGGAGTGAGACGAGCTCGAGGTTGGGGCAATTATGATCAAGTTTAATGGATTGAAATCGCTGAGAAAGTGCAGACTTGTCAAAACTGTTTTTGCTCACTTCAAGGGAGAGGAAAGGGAAGGAAAGGAAAGGCCTCCATGTGGTTTATCAAGCCTCAGAAAAAGCAGTTCAGCTAAGCCCCATGATAAGTAGGAATCATCCCTATGACGATTTCTGTTGGCTGGCCGTCCCAGTTCTTTGGTCTTTGGTGGTATTTTTCTGATTTCAGTGACAGCTTATGGAGTGGATTGCCATGAAACATTATAGTTATTCATGGTGTCCGGAGCACAAATCCTAATAACTTTGGCAATGCTCTCACTTTGACTTTAATGCTCCCAGTAGGTCAATAAGCAAGTTGTTACTTTCTTTGTTGAAAAGCTCCACATCTGCTCAGTGGACAGTCACAAAGTTTTACAGACGTTCACGGTCTCCACATCCAATTTTTTATTTGTCCAATACTTTGGTTTATGACTCAACGCATTCAAAACTAATAACATCTGCCTCAGCTGTACTTTTGGTTTCGTGTTTAGTGCTAATTGTCAGGAGAAGGTGCCGAACTGATTTCACGGCGAGATTACCTGATTAACCTCAGCATGTTGGGATCATGGATGTGGCTGGCATGCTAAAGCTAGCACTGGCTCAGAGCACCATTCTGCAGCCGGGTAATTAGCAAGGCTGTATCATAACATTCACATCACTTCAGAGGTAGCTAATTACAATTTTCCAACTTTCAAATTGGGTTAATGTGCACATCAAAGTATATATAGTTCTGTACTGAAAAACCATTTTAACCCCTACACATCCAATTCTTTAGTGAAACAACCATCTCTTAGTGTTATTATATGTTATTACACTTTTATAGGAGCCACTGTTTTTTGAAGAAATCCGATGGAAATCAACATTTGTATCTTTCCATTGTGTTTACTTAGTCAACAGTAGTGTGAGTGATAGCTGGAATCTCCACTAATGAACCTAAAAACAGTTACTTGTAGGAACTGAGGGGTGAGAATTGGGCTGAGAACCTAAAAAACATCCTTTGCGTCAAAAGCACAAATCACTACAATGCTTGTGTAGACAGCTGGATTGAAAAATATCATTATTTGTCCAGGCAATAAGGACCGTGTCATTCAATTTTGATATTTTACTATCCTAACCTAACAATTATCTCAATAATATAGTTAAACTAAACTGAATTGTGTGTGTGTGTCTGGGTTGCATGTGTTTTTATGATTCTGCTTATTAAGTTTGCCTTTCATATGTAAACTTGAGTACAAGATTATTCAGCTTGTTGGAATGTGTGTACACAGTGTCTGAGCAGATGGGAGTTTGATCTGTCTTATAAAACCAAAGGTGACGTTAATGAACACAGACAATGTTGGGGAAATGATTATGTGATTACTGTAAGATTCCGCTGACAACTGAGAGTCAGCATTGCTATGTTCATCTTAAACCAGGGCCCAGACTCATCCTGTCTCTCGGCCTCTTTGTACTGTAACCGCTGGTTTGGCTGCTATGTGCTGTTTGAGTGCCTCTTACCTCCTCTTCCTCCCCCTTCCTGCCTGCAGGCTGTGTGAATGTGTGTCTGTGGTGTACCTCAGACATCAGATGTCACGGCTCAGCTTAGCTTTTAGAGGTTTGACCTTTCACCTCCGCTGTTTGCAATCCTGAGACTGATGATGGGGAAGATGTCTTGTGATGAGCTGCTTTCAGACTTTGATTCACAGAGCAGAGAAAATATGCTAGTTTGTACATACATGGATGTGGGGACAAATGAACACGCCTGCACATACAGTACATAAAGACTGACACACACAGACCATAAAACATGTGTGACCTGCCTGGGCCTGGCTCCACTCACAACCCCAGCTGTCTGGGATTCATACAGGGACAGGAGGGAAAAAGACTGAGAGAATCAAACAAACGGATGTGCACTGTACAGTTGGCCCTTCAGATGTTTAGATTCTTATCCATCACACACCATGTACGCATCTGATTGGTCTGAAATTCATTCTGCAGCAGGACAACAAGCCCAAACATATAGCAAGAGTGATAAAGAGCTGGAAGAACCTGGAATCCAACATCAGATGGAATGGCCCTGACAGATCCCCGAGGCGGAGTTTGCAAAGGACCTTATCTGACCCATACTGATCTTATCTTAGGAGGCCTCACCAAAGTGGTGATAAGTGCTCCAACTTGGAGTTTAGGAACTTTTGACAAGGCTGCTTGGAGACATTTTTAGTAAGAAACAAAGGAGCTGAGATAAGAGGAAGGTTTGCCCTGCTGACTTCATGTTGGTTCAGTGATTGGGTGATAGGTGCGAGGGAATTATTTGTCACAAATGCACAGCAACTAAAACTGACATTATGGTTTGCTGAATAACTCTGACAGATGACATACTCAGATTCATCCTTGCAGCAGGATGATCGAGAGCTGTGCAAACTGGCATTTTTGAATTGTTTTGACTTCTTGATCAATCGATTGACTCTTTAATAATCCACCACCATCACCATTCTCCCAGGATTGTTTGCATTAGCAGGTGAATAACCTCCAGGATCCGACTGATTGTGAGACTCTGACAAGCTGAGAGTGACACTCCTCTTATTTTTGTGGAGCCTCAACCAGCTCCAGCCAGTTGGGAGCTTCTTTTAGCCTCAGGATGTTTTGTGAATACGGCCCCTGATCTAAATATCATTGAGACAACCTGGGCTCATCAAGATACAAAGACACTGAGACAGCATAAACACACAGAAGTACTGTGCAGGTTCTTTAAGATGCTTGGAACAACCTACCTGCCAAGTAGCAGCCTCATCGATTCAGCGACAAAAACGTTTCACAGAGTAGCTGCTAGTTCTGCTGTTCATGTGTATGTGCAGTGAACTTACCACCAGTGTTGTGTGACTGAGGGAGGGTGTGTATAACAGGGGATGCCTCTGTCCTCCTGAACTAACACTAACTAGTCTTTTAGTAAATGTAAGAACATCAGCAAAAGTTACTGAAAACAGTAAAATGCGTTATAACACAAGGTTAAATTAAATGTATCACAAGCCAGTGGTGATGTGCTTGTATAAATACTGAAGGAACCGATGAAGAAATAAAGAACAGGTGAGTGACTGGGTGTGGTGAATCATCTGATGGATGGATGGTGACTGGAAGAAGAAATGAATGAACTGCAAAAGTAGAAACATCTTGTTCACAGCCGACATACTGACGTGTCTCGGCAGCAAAAGCACAACTGAAACTAATTTTGTTAACATTGGCCATTCCACTGACACGAACATGGCTGAACAACACCAGGACCCTGGAGCTAGCTCACCTACATGGAATGCTGTAGTTTCATTTCATTAAAATATCTTTTAAAGATACAGTATCTGTCCAGATGAGCATTTTTGCTCTGTTTTAAAAATGATTTTGAAGATACTAACACATACACAGTGATCAGCCACAACATTCTGACCACTGACAGGTGAAGTGAATAACATTGATCATATTGGTACTATGTGGTGTTCTGATGGAAAACCTTGGATTTTAACATCCATGTTGATCAGACTTAGACACCCAAATAAACATTGTCCCACAACAAACACACTCCCTCATGCTAATGGAAATCCCAAATGTCATTGGCAGGAAAATGCACCCCACCACATGGAAACAACATTGAAACACCAAGAACATGTGGAGGAACATGACAATGACCCAACATGTTGATTTGACCTCCAAACTTCCTACACCCCATTGTGATCAAGCATCAACAGGATGCAGTGGAACAAGTTTGATTGACAGAGGTTTCACTGCACAAGCCAGAGTACCCAAAGGATCCACTGCCAACGTCCTGGTTCCAGACCCCATAGGACACCCTGAGAGGTCCTCTTGTCCATGGCCAATGGTTCAGAGCATTTTGACCACATAAGGGGGACCAACACAAAATTAGACAGATGGTCATAATGTTATGCCTGATCGGTGTGTATCACATGACCATGTACATACACTGAGCATGGACATGCTTGTGTATAATTCCATCCTGGAATCATCTGTGATGGGTTGTTTAGACGTAAGACATGAATGTATTAATGTAGACGTAATCTTAGTTTTTCTTTCATATTAGAGTGTGATGATGATGATGAGGAGGAGGAATTAGCTTTTGTACTATTCATTTAAAAGCAGAACTGGGCCATGAAACTGACGCAGTGATTCAGTGAGAATGTCAGTTAATATGTGCTGTGGTCAGCCAGGAGATCTTGAGAAAACGTAAATTCTCCTGGTAAACATAGCCAATGCCGGACAAAAGAGAAGCAGTGCTATGGCTCCAAAGCACTGACAAGCGCTTTGTGACGACCTGTGTTGTAAATATGCGCTATATAAATAAAACTGAATTGAATTGAATTGAATTGACAGAGCCTTAAAAGTCTTCACTTGAAAAACTCCCACAATAATGCTTGAGATGCCTCGTCTGTCCTTTCCACACTTTACCGCAAAACTGTGCAGACTTTGTGCAATACCCAGGCTGCAATAGCCATGAGCATGTGACTGGGATTAGAGATTAGTGTTCGATCTAATTTGGGTTTTGTAGCTGTCATTCTGCGACAATTTACAACAAGTTGTGTGCAACGATAAGACAGTATACATACGACATATATCAGTCCGTATTGAGAAATAGTCATCTATTTGGAAACAACACATTTGCCTGACATCTGTAGATGATTGTAAAATGACATAAATTACATTGGTTTCGACACAATATCCTAAAAATGGAACAAGCAAACGTGACTTTACTATATGGTTTAATCTGCTTTATATGAGTGTAGAGTTGCTCATGGCTATCAATCTGAGGTACTTAGGAGTAGCTGAAAGAGAACCCATGCATTTGAGGGTAAAGAAGAGAAGTGCAGCAACACCAGCTAGGTGACGTGGACAACAGAGAGTAAAGCAAAGAAAGAACTGAAGTGTTTTAGTTTAGCTGATGCACTAAAAAACACCTGGATTGGCCAAAATTCTGATTTTTGATAATGATCAGGGGGTAACAACAACACCTGAAAAGAAGTGTGACTAAATAGTGGTATTTACATGACGATAACATCTGCTTTTTAAATGTGACTTTTAAAAGGATGGCCATACACCTCACAGTCATTTGTAGATCAATAGTTTGACATTAAAGAAAGATTAGAAGATCCAAGCAAAAGAATAAAGATTAAAACACTTCAGAATCTCGGTCATCAGTTCTTCCATTTTCACACATCATGGCCGCCTGATGGGTGGAGTTTGGAGGGTTAAAATTTTTTTTATGTCATACAATCGTTACATTCATTTGTGGAAGCTGAGATGTACAGCGTGAGTCAGGTTATGGAAGTACAACCACACAACTTGTAAAATGCTTCCTCTCATTCCTCAAGCTGGCAGGACAGGAGCACACTGTGCTCATCTGGCAAAGCTATCACACTCACACACACACACACACACACACACACACACACACACACACACACACACACACACACACACACACACACAAGGACATCTGCTCAAACACTCACCCGTCATGGTGGTAAGTGAAAATCAAGAGATGTTTTGATCTGAGAGAAATACTACTGGAGAGGGAAAGAAAGGAATCCAGAGATTTAAAGCGCAGGTTTGATGGAACTTGGATTAAGGAGAATAAAGAATCCAAAAATGAAGGCACAGAATAACAAGCTGCATGCTGAAAAGGCTCCTGCAGTAACGCAGTGCACAGATGTGGAAGGGCGACGTGCGTGCTGCATGTTGCATAGGTTTTATATAATTGAAAGAGACTGGAGGAGCTGCAGGGAAGCAGGGGCTCATCAGTCAGCAGAACATGATCTGTGCGCGGTGCCGCCCTGTGATTTCCCCGCTGCCGCTGTTAATCTGCCGCCTAACCTCTGCCGATCTGTTGCTGCAGCCAGAACAAAAGGCCTGAGAGGGGAGGGAAGGGAGGAGACTGTCCTCACACTGCCTTCACTTTTATATAAGTTAGCTGCTTTCCTTCTATAATTTTGGGGTTTGCGATTGCTTTTCATTATTTTTGCCCTCTGGTTTGATTTTCCTTAAATCATTTTAGTGCAATACATCAGAGAAAGATTGTTACACACTTCAATAGATTACTTGTGCAGAAATCTCATCAACGTGGTTTTTTATGAGCATGGCACTGTTTAACTGGTAGACATGTTTAAGCATAGTGGGATGCTTGAAAGAAGCATGGTGTTTACTTTCTTCAAAAGAAGAGTCCTTATGTAAGACAACATATGATTGATGTTGGTTCCATTTTTTGCTCTGTTGGGTTGTTTATGACACATCGCATATTGCTGTTTGCATTCACTGTAATTAAAGACTCTTCCATAGGACTCTGCATTTCAGAAAACACAACATATCATTTTTGATCTTTCAAACAAGACATATATCAAAAGGGTAGAGCTGAAGTTACTCTATATTTGTCTTACTGTCTACCCAGCACCCCGTAGCATCACGCTGGCTCCACACTGCCTCACTGTACAGATCATGTAAGTAGGTGACGAGCAGTTCCTGTTGTGTAACAGACGCAGCACTTGGAGTTCTGCCCGAAGACTTCAGTTTTTGTCTCATCAGAGAATCTGTTTCGCCATGCTCTCAGAGTATCATTTCTCATGGGCTTTGTCACAAGATCATAAACATCCATGATATTTTGGGCACTTGCTGAAATGACTGATGCCCTTGTTTTTCTTGAGGGGACAGTCTCAGTACAAATATGCACTTTGTATTCTGTTTGGTTGTGTTGTAGTGATGGACCTTGACACTTTTCATAGCTAATATTATCATTAGTGTGATTTTGTAAGCAGCTGAACTGGGTAAACTAATGCATGACAGCATGAGTTCATGTCCAACTGCTGCTGATCCTGGAACTGTATACAGGAAAAGGTGAAGCAAGGGCTCCAGACACTGAGGGAAATGCTGAGCTGCTTTACTGCAGAGGTGCTGAACATAATCTGCAGTGTTTCAGCAGGTTAGAACTGTCTGTTGTATGAGACTCAGATTTAAACCAACATGCCTGCAAATAATACACACACCAAAGTCAACTTCTCTTTGCTAGTAGATGGAGTGGATGAGGTAAAGGTGTCAATAGCCTCTGCTGAAGATGAAGGATCTCATCTGGATGAAGACCTTGAACCAGACTCTGCTCTTGTTCCTTCTCCACCAGTTCCTCTGACCACCAGTTGCAGCTTCAGTCCTTTTAGACTGGTGTGAATGAGAAGCCCAGCCTACGATACAGCACAAGGTCACCTGACCTCATCCATGGTAACATCATTGTGACAGAGGGTGGAATCCTAGACTTTTTCCATTGGTTCAGATTTCAGCCCCGAAGACACAAACTCAGACTATTCTTTCAGACTACTGTTTTACTACAGTCAGTCTGCACTAATCATTCTCTATTTTATCTATTCTTCAATACCTGACACTTCAACAAAGACATTCATATGTGTCTTTTTAAGGCAGATTAAAAAAGCTTCCATGTCAAGGCTTTCTGGGGAATTTTGCCATTGTGGGTTTCCTTGACTATATGTGTGAAAGAGCCAACAATGTGAATATCCCTACAGATACTAGAATCACAAACACACATATGATCATCACATCCCACTTCACAGAAACGATCTTTCTTACAGTTCGTCCAATAAGTGTCAAGATGTGTCCATACAGGTACTTTAAGTTTCTCACAAAAAGAGGAAGCAGGCTGGAAACGGCACAAAGAGGGAGAGGAAGCAGTGAGGAAGCACTTGAACTGATTCAGCATGGGAAAGTGATGGAGGTTTTGTGGCCGGTGAACACAGAGCGAAGCCTTGGTGGGAAATAAAAGAAAATCTGAGAGAGAAGAGCAGGGCGGGAACCTCAGATCATTCCTCCTAGAATTAGTATCATAATTCTCCATTCATCTCATGCAGTCTCTCTATGGTAACCCTGCCAGACTGCTATTGCGGAAGGACCCTCCCAACAGGAAAGAGAAAATTTATTTCCCTTGCTGACCGGTGCTGGTAGTAGCGGCTGTTTTGGGTGGGTCATCTCTTCTTAATGAAACCCAGCGGGCTCCAGATCTATGTAGAGGCAGAGACGGTTGCAGCGCTGATCGGTTTGGGTGGATTTCTTTTAAAAAAAATACCAAAAAAGAAAATGGGTGATTTTCAATCCATGCACATTCAAACAAGACTTCTCTTACAGCTGGAGCCTGTCGAGCTTACAGTCACCTGCACATTGTTTATTCCTTCTTATGTTCCCCACTTGGCCGTGACAGTAATGAGGCATGTTATTATAAGCAAGCTATGGCTATTTTCTACAAAGACAGAACATAACCCTGGTTTTTGGCTTCACTAAGCGAACCCTGTGTTCAGTCTAATATGTTGCCTTGCTGTGAGTTTATGCGCACGTAATATTCCTCATGAAGTACCCATTTTTCCAATCAGAGCCCCCCCCCACCCACCTCACACCAGCTATTACAGTTGCTGCTGAACAGACGGAATGTGCATTTCATTGTGCGATCCCTGTGTGTGATTGTGTGGCTTTGTTTTGACGGGGTTTCGTGTAACTTTTTGGTCAAGTGCTTTATGGATTTGTCATGTGTTGTAAATTGTCTGTGAATGCAGCCACTGATGCATCTGAATGTCTGCGTGCATGGGAGGGAGACAATGAGCGCACAAGGCAATAATTCTTCCGAATGATGATGGAGGCCGCTTATGGAAAGTTGCCTCATATCATTTATGCCGTGCAGTAAATGTGTTTTCTGGACTTCAGTCGTCTAGACTGTGTGAACACACATTTCACAAACATAAACACGGTCATAAGTCTGCACACACACGCTCTGTAATTACACACTTGGCCGAGAGGAGAGAATAAACAAATTTCGTACAAGTTGTGCTTTTTGGTCTGACACTATTTTAGTGATTAGACCAAACAAATGTACGGATACAGCAGAAAACACAAGTATTTGCTCAGCCACATAAAACATGTGGTATTTGAACAAACCTTTCTAAAACCATGGGCATTAATCTGAGGCCACATCATAACAACAAAGACAAATGCTGCCTACAAAGAGGCATGAAACCATTACAAAGAAATTCAATACTATCACCAGCTTAAGAAAAATGATGACTAAAAGTGGCAAAACACCCACAAAACCAAAGTGATGAGGGAATGGTGGTTTTAGTAGTTAAGGCTTTTGACTGATCAGAGGGTTGGGGTTTAAACTCCTGCACCACCAAGCTGCTTCTATTGGGCCCTACAAGCAAGGCTCTTTATCCCATGTGCTCCAGGATGTGACTGACCCTGAGCTCTGATCCCAGCAAGCTGCAAAAGACAAAATTCCCCTTTTAAATAATGGCATCTAAAAAAAAGACTGAAAAGAGAGTCAAAAGTGGGGTTTCTTTGCAGTTCTTCCATTCCAGGTGTCTTGTTCTACTTTGCAGAGGAGCCATCAAGAGTCTTGCAGGTAGTCACTGACATGGTAAATGGACTATGCTTGTATTGCACCTTTTCTCAAGAGCAGTTTGCACAGTGCTTTACAGCTTTTAGCTCTTATTCATCCATTCACACACATGCACGCTGTCTGCCTGATATCAGGAGAAAATAGGGGTTTAGTGTCTTAGCCAGGGACTGAACTGTCAGCCCACTCCAGCACCAGAGCTCAGGTAGTAAGGCAGACCAACAATCAACACCACACTGATTTCTCTCTCAGTTTGAAAGGTGCTATATAAATGAATCGATCATGCATATGTGTCTAAAATACGCCGTACAACACAGACAGTCCCTCCGGTCCAGCTGACCAAGAGCTTCCATCTCCTCTGGCAGCAGGCCGTGACAGTGGTCAGAGGCTTAGTGGAGATCAAACACTCGCTTTAACCCGAAAAGACAAACCAAAGCTCAATTAGCCCTGTGTACATAACCATCAGCTGACTGAATCACAGCACAAGGCCTTCTGAGCAGAGGACGGAACAGATTAACACAACTCTCCTCTTCTCTTCTCTTCTCTTCTCTTCTCTTCTCTTCTCTTCTCTTCTCTTCTCTTCTCTTCTCTTCTCTTCTCTTCTCTTCTCTTCTCTTTGTTGAATTAGGGATCTGGCAAAACAGATTTATGGTTGTCTTGAAGTCGTGTCTGCCATTCAATAAAAAGCTGGCAAAAACATGAATACAATCTGTGTGACTGATATTTACGTAAAATTGTGATATCAATAAAATTAATGTTTGTTTCTTGTGAACTTAACGGACTATAAATGTATTTATGAAGGAACTTAACTGAATTCATTAATTTCAGCTTTTACAGAGTTACAGTTTAAGTAATTTTTTTTCCAATCATGTCAGTCTGACAACTCAGTTAAACTAAATTCTGCATATTTCATAACATGATACAGTAGTTAGTTTTATATATTGCAGCTAACTCATACTGCTTCCACTGATTGCACTACTAAGAACCTTTTTTAGTTACTATGATTTGCTAACGTAGCATCAGCCTGTATCCAGTGTTCACACCAGTCCACCTATTCTCCAAACCTACTTTGGTACTGTCAGAAAAAGATGCATATTCAAGGCTGCCTGTGCACTCATTGTGTATCACTGGGGTCTTTCACAAGACTAGGTGGACACAGTATCAGAGCTAGCAAGCAAATAGCGTAAGAACAGCAGACAGAGGGCAGCCATATTTGACAGCTCCACTAAAACCTGCAACAACTGACTGTCTATTTGTGGATTTGTGCTTCTTTCAGGGGTCGTGTCTGAAATCAGCCACTATACGCTGTATAGTGCATTATATAGTGTGTCGGCCATTTTGTAGAGCTAGATATTTATCATGCATTGCATTGAAGAAGAATGGCAGACATAAGAGGGAGCCAACTGAGGACTGGTGACATTTCCACTGATTTCTTACTGCTGATTTCTTAAGGCTATTTTATAGTGTTAATACTTATTTTATACGGAATATATCTTTTCTATATGATATCATTGATGATGATATTCACTCTTGTATTGTTCTATTATTAGGTAATACAAATGTGGCAATAGTAATTTAGAAGTACTGGAAAGTATTAGCAAATGTGTCTTTGATTAATGATTACCGATCGCAATCCAGAAGCAAACACACATACACATGCGCACGCACACACACACACACACACACACAAACACACACAAACACACACACACACACACACACACACACACAGGCAGAACCATGTGTCACAGCACAAAGAAAAAGTTATGTTCATTTATGAATTTTGGAAAATATGATAAATATTATATGATTATAAAACTAAGACATTATATTCACTACTATAGCCAGCATGGATCGGATGCGTCTTAACTGAGCAACAGCAGTGACATAATTAATGGGACTTGAGGAGTGGTTCAAAAGTGTTACTTTTGCAGAGGACCTCCCAACATAGTTCACTATATAGAATCCCCCATATAGGGAGTAGGGAATAAGTTTCACTATGGTGTGTTTACATGCGACTGTGTATATATTTGCTGTCTTATGCATTATAGCCTAGTCTGAGTACGGGTTGCTTGAAGGTGTTTATCGTACATGAGTCTGTATTTGCTTTGAATGGGACATTTTGCAAATGTAACGCAGCTTATTTTTGCGTTATAAGAGTTGAGGTTGTTTTATTGCATCATGCTCCCCTCCCTTCCAATGCTTTGTTGTTCCAGCTGCACTCAGACCAAAGCCTGTATGGATAAGATAATATTATAATATGGAAATAGTGAGGTTTTGGCTGTATGATTTCAAAATTTAGCTTACTTGAGCTGTTTCTGTGATCCTGCATACTCCTGCTTTGAATGAGTATTGCGTGGCTGTAAGTGTCACTGTTAGTTGCTCATCAAATGATAGCTTTAATATAATAGAAAAACCAACGCACACTGGCCTCATGCTCGTTCCCTCTCTAACCAAATGAAAATTTGGCAGCAGATCCTCTGAGGACTGCTGTTGTACTACGTTGAGTTTCTGTTGGCACCGACCCTGGGAGCTTTCTCTGTCGACATGGTTTCCTCCCTCTTGTACAAAACATGTGTTTTTTAGAGTGGGGTTTAACCAGCCATCATACTGGATAAGACACAGCGTGCTCTTACTGTAGCCTACTTTAACTGTACAGTCTGTATGATTTACACAAGGCACATGCATTCTCTATATTGCTCAAATAGCTCTGATCTGTTCCATATTGATTCTTCTTTGCTGCATGCTTTCCAGTTTTCTTTGCATGACGACGCTTAGTCACTATTTTGCAACACAGATCCTGTGTTCTGCTACAAACATATCTGTAACACATTTTTACTCAGAAAACACTGCCAGAAAAGAAAGGAGAGTAAGAAACAAAGCTTAGACATGCTGAAAAAATTTGCAGAGGTGGAAACTTCATGGTCAGCTCATGATTTAATGATTATAATGTTGACTGGGTGGCCAGAGGGTGAACACTGATGGGTGGGACATAATTTAATCAGTGATCGGGGAATTAATCATCATCATGTTGGGACTGGGCAGAGGCATCTAGGCATGGATGTGGTGGTAATTTGGACATTTTCCCGCTGACCCACTTGGGTGGAGTAGTGCTGTATGTCAGTGAGATGGAAAAGTAATGCACCAACCCACTGTGAACATTACTCCAGTATTATTGATAGATAGATAGATAGATAGATAGATAGATAGATAGATAGATAGATAGATAGATAGATAGATAGATAGATAGATAGATAGATAGATAGATAGATAGATAGATAGATAGATAGATAGATAGATAGATAGATAGATAGATAGATAAAGCAGTTTAGAGCAGTCCCCAGAACAAAGCCAAACTTCTTTATCACATTGTTTAGTGTCTTAGTGTCTTAGCTCTGGTGCCACTGCCCCAAGAGATTGCTGCAAAGATAGATAAATAGATCTTTCACCAGTTTGTAGTAGCCATGCAACAACAGACTGGTAAAAGATCTGCAGCAACTTGTTGGACACATTAAAGCTTTATCAGATAATAGCGACTGCTCTGTCCCTTCCTGTAGACAGCCTCAGGGTTACACAAGGTATTTGTAGCTCTCCAGTACCTCCACCTTTTCTCCCAGGATGGAAAAGGTGTTGAAATTACCCTTAGTCCTCCTAATGTCCACAAATGTCTCCTTTGTCTTTGCCACATTTAGAAAGGGATGATTATTCGCATATAATGTCACAAATCAGTTCACTAGTTCCCAGTCTCCTCTCTACCACTGACACACCCCACAACTGCAGGGTCTTCAGAGAATATTTGCAGATGACAGGACTTTGAATTGTACTGGAAGTCTGTTGTGTAAAGGGTTAAGGTAAAATGTAAGAGTACAGCCCCCTGCAGTGCTCCTATGCTGCTGATAATACACTCATCCTTTTGGTCTGTCTGTCAGGAAGTCAATAATCCAAGAGGTTGTGGAGGTGTCTCTCTGCATTTTCTGGAGCTTCTTTCATAGCAGCATATGCTGAATTGTGTTCAAGGTGCTGGAGAAATCCAAGGGCATGATCCTTAAAGCTGCCAGCTTTGTCCAGGTGAAGCTGGGCTCACTGAAGCAGGTACATGATGGCATCAACATCAACCTCGGGATGGTCGGCAAACTACTTTGGATCAAGGGAGGCGTCCACCCGAGGTTTGAGATGGGCCGAAATCAGACTCTCTAGGACTTTCATGATGTGAGATGTTAAGGCAGCCAGTCTGTAATCATTGAGGGCACTTGGAGAGATTTCTTTGGTACTGGAGGATGTCTTCCACAGTACTTCTCCTGGCTCCTGTGCTGTAAAATCCCACATCGCTGGCCTACAGAGGCCTTCAGAACCATGCAGATGATACCATCTTGACCTGTAGCTTTGCTCTGATGCAGGCATTATCTATTGTTTGAAAACAACACATGGGACTCTTTTTTAATATTACACTCTCCACATGCTGTTATTTTTAAAAATGGAATCATAAATATCAAATTTTCAAAGTTTTCCACACAATTTATTGTCATGACTTCTGTAACTTCTACCATCTGTCCTCTAAACCTTTAGACTGTTCCTCACCGGCTTCGTAGAGTATATGAAGTTCAGATTGTGTAGGCAACCTCAAGAAGTCATGTGAGACCCAAAACCTTATATTAACAGTGCTTGCTATTGGCATTAACTGTTTTTTGTAACCATGTTAACAAAGCACCTTAACAACATAACACTTTAACAAAGTACTTATTTTAACCCAACCCATGATCTTTTATCCTCATTTCTCCACCATTAAAGGCCCCATATAGTGAAAACGAATTTTTACTGTGTTTTGTGGTTGTTGTAAACTTGGAGGTGTCAAATAAAAGCTGTTAAGATATATAGATTTTTTTCCCTGCCGTTCCTCAAGCCCCAAACTACTAGACTGGTTCCCACTTTTACAAGTCAGCCAGAAGCTCAAACTGATGCTGTGTTCTTGCTGAAGGGGGCGAGAACACCAGCAGTTCATTGTTTATCAGAGCAAAACAGCCCGTTTAAAACAGTCCTAAAACCAGGGGTCATACAGTCATTGTGTAATTTGAGGTGAAAAACTGAAAGCCACACTCTGGGGACGTGTGAGACTTTGATTTATTTGATGAAAAGGGGCACAGTACGAGACCTTTAAACTATTGAGTCATCCCTGACCTGGAAATTTCATAGCCATTGTTGTGAAACGTAGCAATTTCACAATCAGTCACATTCAGAGGCATAAGAGTCTCGACTCATTAAGGAGCACATTGGCCATATGAGTTGGGGGTGACGATATGTGTCATAATGGGACTTCCCATCAGTCAGTTGGAGCTGCAGAAGCCTCTTGGATGAGAAGTCTTCAAGATCAGATTACAGCAAACAGGGACAAGTTATGTTCTGTGGAATTCAGATTTGGCAACTCATGAGTCTGAAGATGGAAAAAAACACAACAGTATATTCATTCAATTCACAACTTGAACAGCAGTGGTGTCTATGTGCTCAGGGCAGAAATTCAGCGCTTTCACCTGTTCTTATTGTGAAGATATAAACACATCTATTACCATGACCTAATTTATATTTACAGCCCATCACATTGCCTGTATTAATATTGGGCGGTGAGATCAAATTGAGCTGACACAAAACAACGTTAGCATTCACTTAGAGCTGTGTTTATGGCATTATGACATGATATTCACTCTCGTGTTGTTCTATTGGTAATACAAATGAGCACTATCGAATAGTGCGTGCATGCAGCAACAGTAATGTAGAAGTACTGGAAAGTATTAGCAAACGTGTCTTTGATTAATGATTACCGATCGCTATCCAGAAGCAAATACATGAACGAACACGCACACACACACACACACGCACACACACACACACACACACACACACACACACACACAGTCCTGGAAAAGGATCCCCACAGGAGTCATGCTCTCTTCCCAGAGATTAATGGAATTCAGAGGTTTTCTCAGAACAAAGTGTCCCTGAGTGTTTGCATGAGATCAAAAGTATTTACAGTAACTGCTTACACCCGTTCTGCAGAATTCTGTTTCTTGGCAGAAAAGTGAGGAATGCCAAAAAGGGGAGCTTCAGTTGCATACTCATAGTTCGAGTCTACACCTGCAGCTTTACTGCTCACAGAGTCTGTGGGCAGCTTTATTTCAGACTGATTAATAACTGACAACCACACAGGACCAAACCCACATGCATGACAACATACTCCCACATAGTTTGGTCGCATTAGCCCTTCCTGTCTTATTCTCAACACACAGCTGTTGTATAGACTAGGATATGCTGCGGCTTTACTCATCACCCTTGTCATCACCCTGCTCTCCACGTGTGTCTTCCACCAGAACCTCTTCAGTCTATGCACAGACCATAATTCAGGACTGTGTCAACATTGTGGTTGATTCTCCAGTTCCAGTGCAGTTCAGCTGTGTGTGAGCAGAAAAGCAGCAGCTGTGTCTTCTGTGTGAGTTCTTCATCAGAGCTGACATTTTAAACGCTTATTCTCATTTGTATGTTTGCTGTCTGAATCAATTTGGCCTGATGTGATCACACCCAATAACATGAACAAGTACCATCAGTTTCCAGTTGAGTCCAACTAAGTCTCCAGACTCCATCCCTACAAGCCAATCATCTGCTTCCAGCCAACATACAGCCAATCGCGTTGTTGCACCTACTCGAGGACGGTGTTGTGACGCTGTGCGCATGCATAGTAGAAGTATAGGGTGGTAGGCCAGTTCTTTTTAAACTTTATTTTGAGGCGAAGTCATTAAATGCTTTAAGGTTTTGTAATCACATTTAAAAGGTGATTCTATACATGTGGTTTTTGGGTCCTGGTGATCATTGAAACTGCAGCCATGGCTTTCTCACCATTCCTTTCGATAGGAGCCTGGTCCTGCTAGCCTGAAAAAACTGCCCAGGGATGATATCAAGATGGCTGTTGAATGGTGGGAGTTTTCCTTGAGGACTTCGCTAACATTGGATGCAAAAGTGCCCTTTGTGGGCATATTTTATAGTTTGAGGCAAAGGAGCCAGATGCGGTGGTCTGGGTATCAACTTCTTCTGGAGGTTTTCCAGGTGCATCCAACTGGGATTGACACAAACTCGATGGAAGGATTATAAATCTCATCTGACCTGGGATGTTGGGATGCATGACGAACTGGAAAGTGTGACTGGGGAGAGGAACGCATGGAATGACAACCTGACCCCAGATAAGCAGAAGAAAATGACAGATGGACTTGTCATAAATTGAGGTAAAACCTAGTGTGGCACTATCCTTATCCAACATTACACTGCAGGCTGCATAAATCTGATAAATCATGACATCAGGAAGAGTTTTTATATAAATAATTGCTCATGCTTTGCAAAGTATTTCAGAATACAAAACCCTCCACTGGTGTAATATCCCCAGGTTAACTAGCAAACAGGCAAAAATGGTGACAAGCTAACAAGCAAACACGATGTGAAGAGTCCTGAAGCTCCGATCTGATCCGTTCAATATTCCACAGCTTCAACTTAGCATGTAGGGGAATTGTGGATGGTGGTGAGTCTGTACAAAAGTTACACACTGCAACTGATGGCATTAGCATAAGTTAAATGCCTCCTGGGCGACTTTGACCCAAGACTCGCTGGATTGATAGCATTAGCATCAGTTGGATTGTAAAGGTTTGTAGTGCTTAACAGCCTCAGTTATTAGGGGGCACATACTGTATATCAGTCATCACATGCACTGTGCAAAGCTAAACTTTGGAATGCAGCTGCCAAGTGAGTTTGTAATCCTCACTAAAGTTGGAATACTTAAATTTATACAGCTGGCAGTAAGTTTGATTACATATAACAGGAATGACAAAGAGCTTTTGTAATGCCTGACTTATTATTACTATTGTGTGAGCATATGTCTGTGTCCTGGAGGATGAGTGGGCCTGCTCCACTTGGAGCAGTGTTTTCATAGTTTTGGCTATCATTACAAGTGCTAATAATTACATTGCATTCACCAAGTAAATTGATCAGATTTGATAACATAGTTAGGCAGTGGTTGCTGTAGCATAAGTCTTTTTATACCACAGCAGTTTGAACATGTGCTGCAAAGGAACCAGATTTAAGTGTGTAAATAAAATGAACAAGTGAGTGCATGGTGCCTGAGTTGGTTTCTGACCATCCAATGGTGACTTCATTTAGTCACAACAATGCAACACATTAACCCAAGTTACAGCATTCAGTCACATGGCAGCAAGCTACCATGCAAGAAGTTGGCTTGGTATTCAGTAGAAAATTTTGAGTTTTGCATGGTTAAAATGGCTGACCTGTTCTTCCTCTTAGATCAGACGTCTGGATAATGTGTTAGGAAGTCCTGATTTAGTTTTCATGGAACCTTGCAGGACATTTGTTCAATATAGACCCATCCAGCCAAGTTCTGTGGCATGGTACTCCCTACTAATTGGTCCATGCATACAAATTTTCATAATATACTGTTTCAGCCATTATCTGAAAGCAGTTATCAAAGGAGAGATCTTAAAGTTGTGCTGTGGCCTATTACCAGCTGCACAGTGCTACATGTACCTTGACAAAGAGACACCAAAATCTAAATCTAAGCTTTATATTTGTCCTTCCTGGAGCTGGTTCATCACTGTCAGCAATTTATTTGAAGTATTTCCAGCTAGGAGCTTCTCTGTTATTTCTTTGCTCATTGCACTGCAGGAAAACAATGTACATCTACTACTTCTTAAGTTGACCATATGTAGCTGTAGCGTATGTGTTGTGTATTTTGAATACTTGTCACATGGTGCATGTCACAAGTTTCTTCCTTGTTTACCGACTGAGTGCTGCTCAGTAGCACTGAGGTCAGTGCTGCCACTAGTGGTTCCCTGCACACAGTGTGTGTGGTGTGTATGTGATCCTGTCTAAACAGTTGGGTTTTGTTATTCCGAGAATTTTTATTTTTTTTAAGTTTAAGGTCAAACCATGGAGTTCAGGTATCCTGTGACAAATTATTTCCTGCCTCTCTGCCATCCTGCATTAGCACTGCACAATTTATTAAACATTCCTCTTGCACCGGAGCAGTGGAGCAGCAAATGGAGCAGCATACAGCACTTCCCTCTTCACTAGTTCCATCTTTACGGATCTTTCTGTTCAGACAAGCCCACCTGGCTTGACTCTCATCCATGTAGCCCCTTCACTCCTGGACACTTGAGGTCAAACCCCTCCCTTCTCTCTGTTGCCCCTTGGCCCTCTCCATTTGCCCTTTCATTTCTGTTCTCCTCCTATCTCGCCCTGCTCTCCGCCATGGCCCTCTTCGCATCTCTGTTTACTCCTGTTGTTAGGTCTGTCCCCATGGCGACCAATCTGGGCCCTCAGACCAACGTCTGGGCTCGAGAGCGTATCTGGAGAGAACGAGTGGAAACGAAGAGAAGTGAGAGAGAGAGAGAGAGAGAAAGTCAGAGAAAAAAAGGAAGAGAGACCCGATCGAAAACATTCTCCAGACATGGCAGAGCAAAATACATCTGTCTGGGAAAGCGAGTCCAGCTCTCCAGCTTTAATTATCTTTTAAGACGCACATGGGGGAAGAGAAGGATTCCACAATGTAGGGACGAGTAGAGAGAGATTCATTCTGCAGATGCCTACGACTTCTTCCTCTTCACAGCGGACAAACAAGTGTAAACAGAAACACACAATATACACAAAAAAGACGAAAAGATTATTGGAGATGATTTTGGGAGAGGCCATGAGTAAGACTATGTAGAATAGATATAAAAAGCATATAAAAATACATAAAAAGAACCCCAGCAGGGATCGCATTGCAGGATCGTCCTCTGTCAGTTAAAGATGATAGAGGCCTTGAATGAACCTGCTGTTCAGAACAGCATCTGTTTGCCAGAGAGCAGCTCAGGCCTCCACCCCAGACCAGACCAACACTGAGATCACTGTTGTTCCACAGCCCTCGCTGGGCTCTAGCAGTGGGGCTCCACTGTGGTAGGTCCTCTTTACAATTTTACAGTATTTTCCAAAATAATTTCTGCTCTATGAGATAATACACCACAGAATATGATGGGCAGACTCAGAAAGATCCAGTTGGAGGTAATTTGAAATTTCAGAAGTCTCCAGACAGCTTCTTGTGATATTTCAGCAAATGGTCCATACCTTACTGTGAAGCCAAAGGAGAAGTCTGCAGAAATTAGAAAGCAGGAAAATAAAACTTTAGGAATCTCAGGGGAAACATAAAAACTAGGTTATAGCAGAAGTGAAAACATTATTAACATTGTATTTAAAAAACAATAAAAAATCACTTTTATCATCATTCACTCTGGTCATAGCAAATAATAATCCACAAGCTGTAAGGGAAGCATGTTTATAGTTGCTTTTACTGGTTAATGCCAGATGTATAGTTCTGCTGAAAACACTGCTATGCTTCAGAAACGTGAACCCCGCTCCATAAGTTTCTGAAACTACTGTTCCCAGAGGAGGGCTTCTTCTGGGGCTGGAACAACAACTTTATTTAGAGCCCTCGTGGCTCAGATGGGAACACTGAGGTGAAGATACTGAACACATCTTATTTTCTAAATCACTGATATCTATCAGAGGCTGGCAGCTAAGAAGCTCTGATATTGTTGTAGGTACACACAAATGATCCATCACACTACGTATTCAGCAACTATTTTAACAACTAACAATTAACTTCATGTCTTCATTATCTAAACCTTTAAAACTGCAGATAAAAGCGATGCTTTAGTTCCAGACATGTGAGCTCTGCACATGTTAAAGTCCTTGGTTCCACATTACTTTCACTACATATGGCTCCGTGTGATATGGCTGTCAATGGTAATTAATGCAATGTGTGTGCATGGACGTAAACAATATCATTGATGCATATTGAAACATGGGCATAAACACTGTTACTTACATTAAAGGTCCGCTGCGTAGGATTGAGGGGTATCTATTGGCAGAAGTGGAAAAACGACCACGAGCGCCACATGATGCCCACCATCCCCGCCCCCTTTGTTTGGATAATGTTAAAAACAACGGCAGTAAATTCAGTGCGATTTTGTTTCCCTGGATTTCATTACAGTGGTGGAATTGTGCCTTGGGTAACACATACACATGCACACACACAGAACTCATGCTGTTTCTTATCCACAGCACAACAGTGGTCTGACAGTTGTTAAAACTAATGACATCACTTGCACCGGAGCAGACTCCATGCCGAGCTTTGTTATTGTTATTCCTTTGAAAATGGGATGTGATGGGATGCTCTGTAGTGGCTGTTCATAGCAGCTACATTTAGACTCTCCAGTCGATATCTCGTGTTTTCATGTTTTCACAGACCCTGAATCAGAGCCCACAGCCCACCATGAACTGCTGTAGTTAGATAAGTTATCGTCTGGCTAAATTTTCTCCGTGTCAGCACACAGATAGCACATTGGTGTGATATTATTATTTATTTATTTGCAATATGGTGTTAAAGGACTCACCAGCATATCTTCTCCCTATTAAATGGTCAGTTATTTTTTAAATTTCTCTTTAACCGTTCTTCAGTAGAACATCCTGATATTTTCCGTTAGAGTTTGCTTGTGTACTTCACTGTTTCATGAATACTGGCAAGCTGTCCTGGCCCAGATGCACCTAAACAGGTCCAAACCATACCACCATGTTCCACAGATGGGGGTAAGGATTAGATTCTTGTACTGGTTCTAATGCTGGAGTGTTTTCCTCTCTCCAAACATAATGAACCAAAAAGTTCTATTTTAGTCTCATCTGTCCACAAAACATTTGTCCAGAAGCCTTCAGGCTTGATCATGTGATTCTAGTAATCTGCAGATGTGCAGCAGTGTTTTCTTCTGGAGAGTAGTGTTTCCTACTACACTACTGCTGTTCAGTGGTCTCCTGATGGAGAACATTAACATTAGACAGTAAGACAATGCTTAACATTTGCTCTAGGACTATTACACATTTAAAATGATCTTTGTTGGATGCCCGTTCCTGCAAAGGTAACAATGCTGTTGAATTTCCTTCAGTTGTACACAGTCTGTGTGAGTCCAAAGTCTTTGCAGTCATTATCTTTTCTTATTTTTCTATTTCCTCTAACTCCAACCAGTCGTGGCAAACGGTGGAGCTGAGGCAGGTCATACAAGCATGTCAAGCCAAATGACCACAACCTTAACTATGCATTTAAAATGTTTTTTTTTTATTACAGGTAGGCATCTTTGATATTTCCTCATGTGAAATTCAGCCCTGGGAGTTGCTGCTTGGTTCTTTCAGAGATTTTCATTCCCCACCGCTGCCAAGTCATCTTAAGGTCATGACCTTGTGATGTAAAGTACCCTGAGATGACTTATGATGTGACTGAACTAAGCTGAACTTAATTACATAACTACTTGAGGTTATGAAATTAACTTGGTCATTTCTATTTTCTAGGACGCCTGGGATCTTTCTGTGTGGAGTTTGCATGTTCTCCCTGTGCAGCGTGGGTTTTCGCGGGGTACTCCAGCTTCCTCCCACAGTCCAAAAACATGTTGAGGTTAACTGGTGATTCTAAATTGTCTGTAGGTGTGAATGAGAGTGTGCTTGGTTGTCTGTCTCTATGTGTAGCCCTGCGATAGGCTGGCGACCTGTCCAGGGTGTCCCCTGCCTTTGCCCAAGTTGGCTGGGATAAGCTCCAGCATTGGATGTATTTCTATTTTTTAAAATTTTATTCCACTCAACCACATTTAAGAGAGAAATACTGTGTCCTCATTTGTGTAATTGCTGTAGTCCTGAGTCTGATTTTCTTAAAATAGGTAATAATAAAAACTCATCCATTGCAGTGGTAGAATTAAAGTCTGTTTTAATAGATGTTCTAGTAATAATCCCTTACGCCGTCTTATTTCTGGATAATTACACCAAGTTCCTCATTGGTTTATTCATCACTTTAATCTGTTTAAAAGGATAAGGCTGCCTATAGCTCGCTGAGTTAAGTGTGAGTTACCACATGAGTGCAGGTTGCCAGCAGTGGTTGTAAGTTTGAGTCCAGCTCACGACCTTCTATACCCCCTTTCACCCTGTCTATCAATAAAACTTGAACACCCCCATTAAAAAAAGGATAATCATTATGTTTAGCTAGCCATTCCAAATGTTCATTTATTACTTACATTCCAATTAGTTAACCATTCCTTTTATTTATCGCAGCTCATTGATTTTGGCTGGCTATTTAAACTGTTCAGACCTGACACTTAGCTAACGATTATAACCATTACTCCCTGACCTTATCTGCTGCAATGATTTGTACATAACTTTTCTCATATTCAGTTGTTAACTCGTTACATTTAGATGACAATTTCAAATGGAAATCTGTAAGTTTTTATCTGATCCAGCATTTGTCCTTTATTTTCAGGCTTTATGGCTTTTTAAATTACTTTATGCTAGCCATTTGCTAACCATTTCTCCTTTACTTCTAGTTAACTATTAGCCACAGCTGTTTATCCATTGGCCTACTTCTCATATCATGTTTATTCATTCCGTTCAGCAACTTTTTTCCAAACATTTATTAATTTTAAGCTTACTAATTGAACCTTTAACTTGACTGCACAAGTTTATGCTTCATTTGATGCAAAGATAAGCTGGTTTTGCTGATAAAATTTACTTAAATGGGTAAACCTTTGAGTGCAGGATTTTTCTTGTACTGGGGTGTACACTGTGTTATTGATACTTCTCCTCAAATAAATGATCTGAGCAGTATTCCATCCTCTGCTGCCTGTATGTACAGCTGTCATGAAATGTAATAGAGAAACATGTACAATGTCTTCCTCTAAAATGGGATAAAGTAGCAGTATAGGTATCTTAGAACTGTGCTGTAAGACCAACACTTGTGTAATTACTTTCCTAAACTGGTCCAAATGGATTCAGCATTGCATAAGAACTTATAACAAAAAGGTTGAGACATTACTGAAAGAGTAGGACAGCAGAAGAAGAGAAAAAATTCAAAAGGAGAGAAGTGACAGTTTAACTAAAAGAGGATGTGGAACGTTATATGATGGGTATAAAAGCCTGGGCTGGGGTTTCCCTGCACCTATCAAATCTTTGCCCCTGCTGACTGAACTCAGAGAAAGATAACGGTTCAGATATGCATTTGTTAAAACAAGGCCCCATTTGTTATCTCTGACTGTGACTCACGGTCTTGTAGGTTTATGGTGGGAGTCTCCAGCGGCGTGCTTTGGGAGTCTCTGCAGATTCGAGCGAAACTGGCCCTGACCAGCTGTGGATCTCGCAACAAGCCGCTTATATAACTGCAGCAGTGTTGACAAAGACGTTTTTGATGTGTTGCTCACAGGTTGAAGACTTCTAGGTTTCACACGCTTCGACAGAGCAGTCAGGGGAGAAACCAGGGACAGTGAGGCTCTATTAGAGCTAATGTTTCATCTTATTTTCCCTCTAAGCTGTAGATTTTACTGAACATGTCAGGGAATACAGCAGATTTAGATGTCCACTCCTTCCATTAGTTGTACTAATGATTCTCTGGGTACCGACAAGATACATGAATGTAGTTTGAATGATGGTGCAGATTGCTGGTAGTGTTCCAAACTGCTGATAATGTACAGTAGTGTAAAATCGGAGGAATCCTGCCAGGAAACAAAGCTCTCACTGTGTGGCAGGGAAATATCTTCCCTATCCGCCTTCTCTGTGGTTTGGAAATATTCTAAAGGCCTCTGCAGCCTAACAGAACGGAGTAATGCACTAGAGGGGAGTGTGCACATATGCACTGTACATGCATGCACACACCCAGTTACTTAACTGGACGCGCACTTTGCAGCACAAAAACTCATGCCTTTGTTTTCTGCACACACAGAGCGTCCTGTTTAACTGACTTTTTATTCGGCTCAAACGTCATGGAGCGTGAGCCGCTGGGGTCGTGTGGTCGGGGAGGTCAGGGCGAAGGTTCAGAGGTCGGCGGAGTCTGATGAAACAGCTGATTGTACGGTGGATCTGTAGTGCTAAACATCAATAATGAATAAGTGGGCAGCAGAGAGGCAGAAAGGTCAGAAACCATCAGCCAAGCTTTGTGCCGTCACACTGTTCCTCACACACACGTTCATGGATTCAAATAACTTAGACAGGTTTTAATCAGCAGCCTTTCTTTTTCTAATATGTTGTGGTGTGCTGTGGTGGTGCACTTATGAGATACAATATACAGTATGCTGACATTAAAGAAGTCAGAAGACCCTATGCTGCATCAAACGGTTAACTTCCTAGTGCTCTATTAAAATATTCCTGCTTTCAGAACAACCCACACATTTTCACAGTGTTTCCTACGATCAAAAACAACCCTGTTAATGTTTCAAAAGTGTATGTTGAACACTTGGAGCTGCACCGTATTCTTGGGCCTGCATGTAATCAGTGTTTACCCTGAAATGACCATGTTATAACAACATGTGTGTGAACAGCCTCATGCTTTTGATTTCAAAAATACACCAACATCACCACCTAGAGGCTGCTCTTCTTCATCACCTCTGACGGCGGGCTAACTGAGCCATCCCTGCTACATACTACTATACTATACAGAGACTTTGTAGTTACAGAATGGATGTTACAGGAATCAGCTGGTTCTTTGGCAACTGTTCTCATTATATTGCAGCTGCAGATCTCTCACTAGGGCTATATTATTTTTAAAAATGCATTCATGTGTTACTGTACGTCCTGATATCATTTTGAGGTATTTGAATATATGTGTAATGTCCTATGATATAACAAATAGTTGAAAATATTAATTTATAACACTTTTTTGTTTTTTTCTTTCTTATTTTATTTAAACACAAAAAAAACAATGTTGATGTGTGTGATTTCTTTGTCAGACTTTTATCCCAAAGCCTCAGGTAACAAACCAAAGTATTAAGTGAGTTCAATGAGAGACCCTAGAAATTTAAAGTGCCTTGTCTCAGTTTTATGTCGCGTAGGCTTCCATTAAGGTTCTTGCAGTAACATGCTTAAACTAGAAAAGCACTCAGAGAGCTCATACCTCCGCCAAGGAGCTTCAGTCCACCTCCAACACAATCTCCCAATTCACATATGTTGTATGGAACGTTACAGATACAAATTACATACAGTTGAAATGTCCTACTGACAATGCAGCGTTCTCATCCGACCTAATGAACAGGCGCAGCCTGTTTTTGGGGTACCCCAAAAACAAAAGTGCCCTCTGGTGTCTTTTAGCGCAAACCGCATTTAATTGTCCACCCAATTACACTTATATTAAGAAAAATTCCTGGATCCAGACGGTGATCCAGGTCACTCCCAAAATTTCATCATTTGTTCCTTCTCCCGTTTCACACATTTCCTGAAAATTTCATCCCAATCCGTCCATAACTTTTTGAGTTATTTTGAACACAAACAAACAAATTAACAAACAAACAAACAAACAAACCAACGCTGGCCACCACACAACCTCCTTGGCGGAGGTAATCAGGTATGAGTCTGTTTATAAACTGCTTATCAACAATTACAGACTTAGAATTCTGGACCCGCTTATAATAATAATAATAATAATAATGCATAGGTTTTATATAGTGCTTTTTTACTCAGAGACACTTTACACTGCATTATTCATTCACTCCATACTCCATGGTGGAAAGCTACGTATGTAGCCACAGCTGCCCTGGGGTAGACTGACAGAGGTCAGGCTGCCAGTCCGCTCCATCGGCCCCTCTGACCACCACCAACCACTCACTCTCACACTGTATTCACCCAGGCTTCCTGGTGTTCCCTCACAGTCTCCCATCCAGGTACTGACCAGACCCAACCTCACTTAGCTTCCGAGATCTGACAGGATCAGGTATCCACAAGGTGGTACGGCCGTACATATATAAGCTGAGTCAGACTTGCTGTTGATATATATGCAAAACTTCAAATAGTATGTAGAGAGAATACAGTAAATGTGAAATGTTTCTGGGATAATAACTGATTATGTGACATATAAGTGAAGTCATGTCTGTTCTGTTGCTTAAGTAAACATTCTTGCATCAGTGTACATGATTTCAGTCTGAAGTCATTGTAATAACATGGCTGTGTGTTTATAGTTAGTAATGCTGCATTTATAATTGTTGAAACAGTTCATAAGCACTTGGGATTTTATAAGGTTTGCAGATATTTGTTAGTATGAAAACTAACTATTATTCATAATGCTTTAATAATTTTACTTTTGCAAGCCATCAAGTCTGCAGTTGTAAAAGAGCAGTTTACTCATGGATTTGGTCCAGATGTCCCTTTACCATCAGATAGGATGTCAAACAGTCCATTGGGAGAGTTCTCCCTCATGAATTAAAAGCTATTTTGGAAAGCAAGCAACATTTTGCCTTGAGGCAGAATTTTCCACAACCTGGCAACCCCAAAGTTGTTCCTAATAATGGCTAATAATTAATCTATAAAGCTGTAAATTCTGTTAATTAATCATTATTAAAGCTCTAACTCTATATGAATGTTGCCTTACAGAGAGTGGTACCCAAAAATGGCTATTTTAGTACAGAAATGTTCCATAGTCAACATATCAAACAATGTGTGTCCTCTTTTCACAGTGTTTTAGTGCAGAACTGTTGATTGCATTTATGAATACTCTCAAAGATGAGGCGAGGCTGCTAAATCCTCTATGTAAAGTGATCAAGCTAAATCCTAAACTGTAAGACAGAGTGAAAAAAAGACTCAGAGAATGGTGTAAAATTAAAAAAAAAAGAAGTGACATGTAGATGAAGACTTTTCTGTTTTCTTCTGAATGAATACACAGAATAGTCCACATGTGCTTAGAGTCAGTTATGTAAATGTAAAGTTGGGGCACAACTCAAGAATATTTCCCAGGCTTCTGAAACACACTCTGGCAGCAGCAGACGTCGGACAGACAGTTGCTGAACACAAGGTGGCATCCTAACCCTTCTTTAAGGTCAGTACAGTATGTAGGCCACAGTCCTGACAGAGGTCATTTCTATGAGACACCTAATTATCTGCCCCTGCTGATGAGTTAATGAATTAATTATTTTCTCATGTCAGTTAATGAAATGAACACATCTCACAGGGTCTGACAAAATGTTGCCATTAAATATGTTAATGGAATACAGTCATCAAAGCGTGTAATATTATTAATAGTAGTAGTATAGTAGTAGTAGTACTGCTGACACTCCATTCACTCTCTCACATTTACACACATTCACACCTCGAAGCTGCCCAGCGCTGATAACCATAATCTGGACTGTTGGACAGTGAGCAGCTCAACACACAGCAGCTGGAGGCTCAAGACCTTCCTCAATGTCACCTCACTGGTAGTAAATGGGCAAACGCTGCACTGTAGCTCTTACCACCTAGTTTCATTCTGCCAGTTCATGGATTCAAACAACCTGATGTCCCTTTTCTACAAAACGTCTGACAATAAATACCCACAGTTATCAGTTTCAGCACTTGGAGATGGCAAATAGTTTGTAAATGTTAAATGAGTTGAAGGTTCTAGAGCAGGAAAAGTAACAGGACAGAGTGAATTAAAAAAAGAAAGCTGGATTTGTAACCAATGAATTTAGAGATATACCGTTAGTGTGATCCTTGGTGGGATGTAAATCATCAAAGACTGGTGTGACAGCCATCACCTCATGCTGAATCCAAATAAAACAAAATAAATGATATTTGACCCAACAGAGGTGAGAACCAATGACTCTGTGATCATTACCAGCAGTGTGATTGAGCAGGTGAGCTCCTAAAAATACCTTGGATCCAGACAGAAAGCTCACATTGATCATCTGTGTGCCAGATTGACTCAAAGACTTCACCTTGTCCACAGACTCAGAATGTTCAGCGTTAGCCCAGAGATCACAGTTACATTTTCTAATGCTGTAATGGAGAGTGTCATCAGATACGGCGTGGCAGCACGGTACACCGCCTTCACAGTTCAGTCAAAGGCAGATATGTACTGCTTGGTTCAAACAGCAGTGACAGTAAAAAATCCTGTCAGATATGCACATGAGATCCTGAAGGACCCATCACACAATTTATTTCCAGAGCCAGCAAATACAACAGCAACCATTTTAAATCATGTTTTACTATTTTTTTAATCTGTCTATTACAATTTAATGTATTACTTAATTTACAGGGCTGATCTCTGGAACCCTGGCTTTTGTTCTACTGGCAATTGTTTCTGTTTTTTCTACAAGGCGCAAGATGGTGGACTTTGAAGTGCAATATGCATGAAAGTTTTTACAAATATGTAGATGCAAATATATGTATGTTTTAGACTGTATTGTTTTCACATATGGGTTTACATATATGTGGCTTATTTGGTGCCTAGTTGTATACTTTTGTTTTATTATCATGCTGTCTGTAATTGTACAGAGCTGTAAATTGTACACTACTGCCCAAAGCAAATTTGAATTTGATACAATAAAGTATCATATCTTAAACTACACTGGAAAAATACTCTGCATAGGGATGTGCTAATACAGGAAACATGTAACTGGTACATTAACATACATGTATAGAAATGCAATGTCTGTACAGTATGTACACACAGATGAAGCAATAATGTGGACTGTCTCATAACAGTGGTGCATGCCAAGGTCTGGTATATATTAGATGGTAAGTGAACAGTCAGTTCCCGTGGTCAACATGTTGAATCTGGCAGAAATGGGCAGATGCAAGGACCTGAGCCTCTTTAACATGGGCCAAGTCTCTGTGGCCAGATGACTGGGTCAGACCATCTCTGAAATAGCAAAGCTAGTGGGGCGCTCCCAGTCAGCAGTGGGAAGTTACTGCGGGCAGTGGCCTGAGGAGGGACAAACCAAGAACCAACCACATGATGCTGTTTGCCAAAGACTCATTATGTATAAGGGAAACAAAGTCGAGTCCATTTTCTGGTTCCAATCAACAGAAGTGGCTACAAAGATACAAATCAGAGTAAATTCTGAATTTAAGAGCCCATGCTGGCAGCATTTCACCATGAAAGCGTCAGAGCTGGAACGCAGGAGTCAACATGGACGACTGGGTGTGTGTGCATTTACCTGGAGAAGTGATGACACCGGACTGTACTGTGGGAAGAGAAGTTGATGGAGGGATTTCATGCTCTAGGCAATGTTTGTTTTTTTTTTGGAAAAACCCAACATTGGTGAAAGAAGTATTCAGATCCTTTATTTAAGTAAGTAGAACCAGTACAGCAAAGTAAAAACACTCCAAGTCCGGCGTTAAAAATCCTACTTAAGTAAAAGTAATCATGTATTAGCAGCAAAATGTAGCATTAAAGTAAAAAGCCAACATCATCAGATCATTAATACTGAAGCATCGGCATGCGAGCAGAATGTTACTGTTGAAGCTGCTGGAGGTGGAGCTAGTTTGAATCACTTAATATGAAATACAGAGATACCAGATAAATATGAGGAGTCTTTAGATGAATAATGAGAGAGTCATAACGAAAAACAAAAAAGTTGTGATACACAAATTTGCTCTTAGCTTTTGGACTTTTTCTCTAATCTATGACTTTGTGTGGAATATTGGATCATTTGAACATTCATTGAAATGAAATTATGTGAGAAGTTCAGAGGGGAAAAGGCAGTTAACAGCTGTTAAGAACTCACAAACATCTGAAATGTGACTACACTAACTACACATTTTTTTCTAAGGCGTCAAAAGTCCAGCTTTAAATATCTACAAATGCACTGCAGTAATGCTGTCATTTTAAATGCAACTAAAGCTGTGAAATAAAGGTCGTGGAGTAGAAAGCATCACATCTCCCTCTTAAATGTAGTGGCAGTATAAAGCAGCATGACATGCAAATACTACGTACAAGTGCTTCAGAACTGTTGCTAAGTACAGTGCTTGAGTAAATAGTTACTTTCCACCATCCAGGTATTCATACGCAAGGCAGTTTGACATGAGCTGCCTACCCAAACACTGCTGGAGACGTACCCTGACCAACTGTGCATAGCGCTCAAGAAAGGTGTGAGGACCATGATGAAGAGTTTAAAGTGCTGCACTGGCCTCCAAATTCCTCAGATCTCCCTTTGATCGAGCATCTGTGGGATGTTCTGCTGCTAAGGCCTTGGTGCCAGATACCACAGGGCACCTTCACAGATCTGTTAGAGTCTAAGTAGGTCAGAGGTATGTTGGCAGCATGAAGATGAACAAGAGCATTACAGTCACAGTGTTCTGACTGATCAGTCTATTTGGCTATCACTGGTACCAACATCAGCAGCATCAGTAGGCTGATTACAACATTTATAACATATGAAGGAAATTTGCTTTCCATAATAAAGGTAACAGCTTGAAATCTAACTTAAATCTAGTTTGAATGAGTCAGTAGAATTAGAAAATATGTTTATGCTGCAATTTGGATTTAGTTCTTCCTCCAAGAAGTCCCCCTATAGAATATTTAAACCTCCTTTTCGTCGTTATTTTTGTCAGTATGGCCCTCTGTCAAACGTCTGGCTTGAGTTTTCTTCCAGCTGGGAGAGACGCTATTATGTGGAGGGGGAAGAATCTTCTCAGATTTCAACTCCAAGCAAACCGCGTTCCTCCTTTAAACACTGGGGCTTTTACTTTGAAATCGTCTTTTTCCCAGACGCTCGCGTGGACCAGCGCGTTCCCCAGAGAGGACGGCGGGGCTCAACAGCCTGCCGACCAACTTCAAGTTTGCGGAGGAGAAAATGCGCGTATGGTGATGCTACCTGTGCCGGTTAGTTGACTTTTTGAAGGCAGAAAAGCGTCATCAGGAAGTCGTGAGAAACATTTTCAAACTTGTGAGTAGCTGAAGGGAGTCGCGCGCGGCAGCTGCAACTTCAGGACCACCGGCTGTCCGGAGTCTGAACGGAGATCCATCAGCCTCCAGGATGTCTGGGCATGAATGACTTGTTCACGGAGGCTGGAGGGGAGTGCACTCGACCGGGGACACGAACCATGGTAAGACTCTGTGTTTCTTTCCTGCTGCAGTTTCCCCCCTTCAGCCGTGCAGTTTGAGACAAGAGCCGGGCTGACTGAAATGCTGAGTCGGCAGATCCTGGACCTGCACGGTTCAGTCGTGGCTCACACTTGAAGGTTATCAGCTGTTGCAGCAAACAATACACGCATTTGTCAAGTATTTTTGTCATATCCGGGGATATCAGAAAGGTACACCAAATGTAGGCTTCCCCCATCTGAGAATTACTCCTGGAAAAAGTTTTAAGGTATTTGCAGCAAGGGGGCTGAAACTTATTGTTGCTAGCTAACAATAGGCTACTTATGCTCCATAAAATACAAGTCTGAGTGAAAATCATCAGCAATTTGTATAGAAACCCCAAATTCACTTTTGCTAACCTCTCCTGTGTAAATGTTTGCTGCACTGTTCTCACATGTTTGCTTTTTTTGTAAAATATCGTGAGTCTTCTTTTGCTAGAAGCCTCTTAAACCTTGTTCAAAGTCAAAAATAGGCCAATGCCACCATTAAACTACACTGTAAGATGCTAATATGCTTTAGCATTTTACATAGTGAATGAGAAAAAAACAGGCTTTTCACATTTGAGAAGTTGAAGCTTCAGTGCTAATAGCATCAGTAAGCTAACTGTTCAGTTAGTTGATCAACAGAAGATTAATTGCAAGTTCTGTCATGTATTCACAATTTCTTTTTTCTAACTACTTATTTTTTAATGAATTAAGTAACGAAAAAAAGACTTTTTCCCACGATATTCTAACTTTTTCAGACGCACCTGTAGTTGCTAGCCATACGATGCTAGTGACTAGCCTCGGAATGCTAGGTGCTAGCTGCAGATGCTATTGACCAGCAAAGTCAGTTCCATGTAAGTTGCTGTGGTAGGTTTGTTAGCTATTTGTCTTGCTAAATGCATAGCTGAGTTTAGTGTGTAAGTGTCTCGTCTTACACGCCTAATGGCGGTCTTTCATTTACCGCCATTAGGTTATAACTACTCAAATCAGTCTCCGGCTTTGACATTGACAAAGACTCTTCTGACCTGACAGTGGCCATATTTTTGACACATTCCCTTCATCATAGGTGCCACCTTAGGTTCCAGAAGGTAGTGCTGTCATTTTTCTAAATTCTCTGACATTTTAGAGACTAAATGACCAATTTGTTAATAAGGAAATTATTTTCTGATAATAAAATTAACAGTAATGGCAGTCTGGTCACTTTTGTAAATGTAAAATGTAGATAGATTGAATGTCTACAGCTGAGAGGAGAAGAGAAGCAGTCTCTGTGTGACTCATTGCAAATAGGTATTTCAGTGGAACTAAATATAAGTTTGCAAGTCACTGTGTCACCTGAGGTTTGCATTCAGCCAAGTTGTTTAAAAAGGCTTAAACTTCGAAAAGAGCTTGGTTGGCACATCAAAACAGTGTTTTCCTATCATCTGCCTAGTGATCATCCGTCTTTCAAGGAGTCCCTATAGTTTCACATTTCAAATTGGTTCCATATGCACAGCAGACAGACTCCTGAGGTCTGAGCTGCCACATGGAAACCAGAAGGGGAAACTCTCTGTCCATTCTTCTCTTCTCTTCTCTTCTCTTCTCTTCTCTTCTCTTCTCTTCTCTTCTCTGAGTAAGTTATTGTAGATTGCTGCTGCACATTTAACTCATTGAAGATGTGACACTGACCCAAATGCAGCCATTTTTTAGTTACCTTCTGACCGTGCCCTTTCACAGCCTGCAGTTCAACAGTCCAGTCCTCCTGCAGATCTCAGGTCTTGCTACTGCTGTTCCTCAGTTTACGGGGCCCACATTGGAATTCATTGCTGGGCACACAAAACCCCTCTACAGCCACAGTATAGTCACTCTTTGTATGTTAAACACCAGGGACTGCAGCTCATTGTATTCTCAGCTGTGCTTTCCTGTTCCTTTGCTCCACGTCTGTGTGGGAGAGAAAGGAAAATAGCGGGTAGACATGCTGATTGCAGAGATTGACTCTGCATCAGCTGAGCATGTCCCTACTCACTCCCTGAACTTTTAAAAAAGCCAGGAGTGTGGTTTGGAGCGCGAATCATCCTGTTTATTTGTCTCTCATGTGCACAATATCACTGCTTCTGATCAGCCAGCACTAGGACCCAGAGCTCTGCAGCTGCACCAACATCAGCTGTAAACTCCACAGTTCAACCATTACTTATCTTTTCACTAGGCCTGTAAGGCTAACCTCATTGAGAACCATCCAACGTAGCAGCTACACCCACACACATATGCAGTGCCTTGTCTATCATTCAATGGATATTATGTTTGCCAAAGTAGACATACCTACATAAATTCCATTTTAAAAGAACCAAGCAACTTTAAATTCCAGGAAATGTCAGTCTCATCATGAACTCAGGTTTCCGGCTATAATTAATGATTTTTGCCTGAGGTAGCACCCTGGCTTTAATCCATACACATTCATCCATATATAAACACATATAAATCTCCTGTATGCTCACACACAAGTTTATGTTGAACTTGCTATGCTGTTGCATTATGAATGAACCCAGAAATCTGAGTTTCCATCACCTGTAAATGTACAGTATGCTGCCAAATGGCCAGAGGAGACAGTAAAGCAGATTTACCTGAAAGCTATAATATTTAATCATCATGCGAATATTCTCTCTAATATTCTCTCGATCTTAAATAGCAGCAGTATTGCAGCAAGTTGCTGCTTTGCGATCTGATTAGATAAGTGTAAAATAGATCCAACAGCAGAGTTGATCAGAGGTCTTAATGTTCTAGCCAAACCTGAAACGATTGGCTGCTGCGTCGAAATAGGCAATTAGGTCCATAAAAATATATTTAGGAGACAGTAAAAGAACTTGGTGCAGTTCTAGACCAAGCTAATCATCAGTGTAAAAAAAAAAACATTTAAATGTCCCAATAACTTTACTTTCACCAGTAACAACCTCTCACCAGACTGTTTAACTAGTCATGACAGGAACATCAGTAACTTTATGCAGATATCAGGTTAAGACTATGATATCCTGAGAGACGTGAGGGTGTCAAAACCAAAACCAATGAGGGTCAAAGTTAACATTTTATTCCATGTAGCGCAATATATAGTGGTGGAAAAAAAGTTTTCAGACACCCTTGAAATTTTACACAGTCTCAAATATCATCATGAAATATTTGTGGAAAAATCTTTTTTGTGTTTCAAAAGGCGTGGCTGCATTAGACAGACACAAACAAACACAAATGATATTTTTGTTTATTGTTCACAAGAAAAACTAACAAAACTAAATTCTTAACAGTTTCAATATGTCCGTTCTCAACATTGTCGGTATCAAAGTGAACAAGAATGGAGAATGTGTTCAAAACGGAACAAAAAATAAACCATCACATCATCAAATTAATATTTAGTTGTCCTTCCATTAGCACGCAGTAGAGCTCTGATCCTGGCTGCCATGTTTCCCACGAGTCTTTCACACTCTTGAAGAGTAATCTTGTCCCATTCTTCTTGAATTACTGCTTTTAATTCTTCTAAATTCTTTGGTTTACGCTTTGAAGCAGACCTTGTGATAATCCACCACAGATTTTCAATGGGGCTCAGGTCTAGGGATTGAGCTGGCCACTCTCAGACCTGGATACTGTGCTCCTGCAGCCAAGTTCTAGTGATCCTGGATGTGTGGCAAGGGGCATTATCTTGTTGAAACAACCAGTTTTGACCTCGACAGAACAGTGCACTTGCAGAAGGGAGCATGTGGGTTTGGAGAATGACACAATACTTGGCAGAGTTCAATGTGCCATCACAGACAGTGAGATGACCAACACCAGCAGCACTCATGCATCCCCAAACCATGATACTGCCTCCTCCATGCTTGACAGTAGGTACTGTACATGCTGGAGACAATGCTTCACCTGGCCTTCTATATACCCTCACACTAGCAGGAGGAAGATAAAGCTGGAAACTGGTCTCATCTGACCACAGAATCTTCTTCCAGTGTGCTTGGGCCCAACGACACCGGGCTAACCTCTGCCTCTCATTGATCAGGGGCTTCTTGACAGCCTTATAGGACCTTAAGCCATGATCTAAAAGTTGGCCACATTACAGTGTGGCCCACCAGTTTGGTTTGACCACTGCTGCTGAAGCTCCTGTGATGTCATTCAGTGGTTTTCCCTGTGTTTTCGGAACCCTTAAAATGAGGATGCAGATCAGGATGTGGTCATTTCTTGCTGAAGAAACCCTTGGATGGCCAGATCTTGGTTTGTCTTCCAAGCTGTTGGTTCGTCTGTATTTCTGCAGAGTGTATCCAACTGCTGAAGGACTGCATCTGCACTTCCTGGCTATGAATCTGTATCTTCAGGTGTGTTCCTGCGTTAGGTTCCTTGTTTTAGCCATTTTTATCTCTGAAGAACTTTCAGATGTGCTGGCTTTATACAGACATGAAGCACAGCAATAAAAATTTTGTCTTTTGATAAAAAGCACGACCTTCATTAGTGGATCACTGGTACCAAAATGACCCAATACTCAAAATTTCTTATGTATTTTTATGGAACCAATCAATTTTAAGTTTTTAATGGCTTTTTAGGATTTGTTTAGTATTTTGGATGGGACTGCACTAAAAGAAATGGCACATGAAGACCAAAGAGTGATTCTTAATGTAATATTTAACAAATGCATGGGGTGTCTGAAAACTCTCTTCCACCACTGTAGTAGACAACAGCTGATAACAGAAATACTTAAAATGTTTTCATTCAGCAGTTTCCACATTTTTTCTATTACAATGACCAATTGGAGCACAGAGATTGTTTGTAGTGGCCTAACGGACTGTAGTCTTGCTATGATTCATACAGATTTGCGCCCTTGGTCTAGCACGCATGTCAACTGCAGATTAATTGCAAAGTTTAACCATCATAGTGTGAAACACTGTTTTATTCCTGCAGTTCTATTTAAAATAGCTAGAAAAGAAAGAAAGTGATCCAGATTCACACTTGATGCGTTTTTGTGTTATCTTCCTTACAGATAAAGAAATAGCACTATGTCTGGCTCAGTGAGCAATAATTCTCTAAATCTTGTGCACAGTTTCAGTGACAGTCTACAAAGCAGTTGTGTGTTTACATGAATGGAACATGTTAAAAGCTGTTAATAGTGACAGCCATGGCAGTATTTGTCTCTCTGTATATATATTTTTTATCATTTTTTTTGTTGATTCAAAAAATGATCCAATCCTTCACTCCAAAGCTGTGAACTGATCCAAACATGAGTTTTGTGATCCGTTGCTACCCTAAACCTTTGTTTACATTCTTTTTCCAGAAGTCAGACCCTGAAACCTCCCTCCTCTTGACTTCATACAGGTTGTGAAAGGCAGCAAGCTCTGGGAATAAACAATCATTGGCTTAGCTATTGCCAAATCTAACACACTGATCATCTTACCAGAAACAAAAGAAAAAACACAAAACAAAAATTCACAAAAATAAAAAAGTTTTGGATGGGCAATGTGATAATGAACAAGCTACTGTTTTAATGCAGTCAGTATGAGTGACTTGCAGCATCTGTGGAATCATGCCAGAGCACCTGATCAGTAAAAGATTTGTCCCAAAAGATCTCTTGTACAAAATCCGCTTACCTGTTTTACTGCTGTTAATGAGAAGCTCCTGACATTCAGTAATATTATGTGTTTGTTACTAATGTTATCTGATGACAAGACAAAGTAGGAACATGCAGACACCAGTCAACATTTATAACAAGGTAAGCTAATGTTAGTCTAACACTAGTAATGCTACACAGGCGATGTGGATGTAATGCTGACGATATTGTGGATTAGATTTCATGTTTCATTCAGTTATCTTTCCTGTTACAGAGACTGAATCTCTTCTAGGATTAACGATGGCTCTCCATCTAAATCGTCTTTAGATGTTCACCAAAAAGATATCACTGTATTAGTGCGCTCCATCTTAACCCAGATACGATATAGGATTTTACTGAGTAAGTCAGTGAATCATGTTCTGAATGAGTGGCTGGTTGTCAGTGGGGAGAAAAGGTAGCTGTGATGATGTTTGGCGAGCAGGACTGACAGAGAGAGAGTGGTTCTGTTTAAACAGCCAGAATTTGGAAATGATAATGTTACCAATGCCAACTGGACAGGAACATCAGGTGTCAGAATTAACACTGCAGTAAGCAGCAAACACAATACCAGCTCTGTCACACTGGCTCACTGGAATGCAGTCATTATGAGCTCCATTAATTACACCTGTGCTCTGCCTGCAGTGACAAAAATGAATGTTGTGAACATGGCATCCTATTCACTGCATCTGTCATTAGGACCTCATTTACACCCAGTATTAACAGTCCCATTGACGTCATGCGTCTTGGATTGGAACGACAAGGTGTCATTCAAGACGTTAGGAGGAGGTTTGAGATGCAGTCTAGCCAGGTGCTGAGAAGGTGTAAATGCATCTTATGTGTTGTAGCAGTTTCTCAAGAGTGTCCTGCATCGCATCGCCATTATAGTTTTAGTCTGCCATAGATCTGATAACAATGTGGGCAGAATCAGGATAATCACATCATCAGAACACTTACTTAAGTCGCTTCCCGGTCACTGATTAAACCCTAAAAATCCATCTCATCTCAGAGTTGCATTTTATCATTTTTTCTGTGAAAATAATTGCTTCCCACCTTAAAATAGCTTAATTGTAAGTCTATGCAGTTGCTTCCTCTGGAATGTTCAGATCAATGAAGTTCCTCCAGTCTCCCGTGTGTTACTGGCTGCAGCTCTAGCGAACCAGCTAGCCTGTGACTCTGCTCAAACACTGTAAAATTACTCTGTGCTGCACAATGTCACGTTGTAATATTGGAGTGATTTAGCTAAACATGCTTGAACCAGAAACTGATTCTAAAGAACAAAGAAGAATGATATGGAAAGCACTACCCCAGATTAAGACAGGATTGGTTCCTTATGTCTGTTATATATGAAACTATGGCCGTCTGAACCGGTTTTGATGCAGTTTCAATTCAATTCAATTCAATTCAATTTTATTTATATAGCGCATATTTACAACACAAGTCGTCACATAGCGCTAAACATTGTAAGAAAGAACAGGAAACAGAAAAACAGGAAACAGAAAACCCAACAATCCAAAGTTGCTTTTGGATTCCCTATGAGCAAGCAGTCAGCGACGGTGGGAAGGAACCAAAAACCCCCTATGGTAGGGAAGGGGGAAAAAAAACCTCCTACAGAACCAGGCTCAGGGAGGGCGGCCATCTGCCTCGACTGAGGTGGAAATGCTCAAGGAGCATATTGAAGAGCACCTGAAGGACATGTTAACAAGGTAAAAATTTGATTTTCAGCAGAGAGGATGAAAGAAGAAGTCAGATATCCAAATTTTGATTGTATGTTCATAGCTGATATAACCAGGATTATCTGAAATACTGACAGCATACACCGATCAGGCATAACATCATGACCACCTGTCTAACATTGTGTTGGTCCCCCTTATATCGTCAAAAATGCTCTGAACAATTGGGCATGGGCAAGAGGACCTCTTAGGGCAGGGATGCCCAATCTTGGTCCTCGAGATCCCCTATCCAGTATGTTTTAGATGTTTCCCTCTTCCGACACACCTGATTAAATTATCAGGATCGTTATCAGGCTTCTGCAGAGCTTGATGATGAGCTGATCATTTGAATCAGGTGTGTTGGAAGAGGGAAACATCTAAAACATGCTAGATAGGATCTCTCGAGGACCAGGATTGGGCACCCCTGTCTTAGGGTGTCCTATGGGGTCTGGAACCAGGACGTTGGCAGTGGATCCTTTGGGTACTCTGCTTGTGCAGTGGGGCCTCTGTCAATCAGACTTGTTCCACTGTATCCTGTAATGCTTGATCACAATGGGGTGTAGGAAGTTTGGAGGTCAAATCAACATGTTGGGTCATTGTCATGTTCCTCAACATGTTCCTGATTGGTTGATGTTGTTTTCATGTGGTAGCGTGCATTTTCCTGCGGGGGTAGGCCAGTGACATTTGGGATTTCCATTAGCATGAGAGAGTGTGTTTGTTGTGGGACAATGTTTATTTGGGTGTCTAAGTCTGATCAACATGGATGTTAAAATCCAAGGTTTTCCATCAGAACACCACATAGTACCAATATGATCAATGTTATTCACTTCACCTGTCAGTGGTCATCATGATGTGGCTGATCAGAGTATCTTATTGACCACATTTAAGCCACCAGCAAATAAGGAGAAAAGACTGTATAGGCTCTATCAAACAGGCTCATAAGGGTTGCAAAAATTGAGTCTTTAGTTAATTCAGCCTATTCAGAAGGAGGTTTAATGTTTAGCTATAAACTGTCCCACTGCCAATGATTAACTTGGCTGACTCACCTAGGCATTTCATCGAGTGTGTCGAGGCTATAACCTACTGGCCTTAAGGTTTATGTGGCATGTTTACAATATATTGAAGCATATAAACCAGTAACAGTGAATAAAAGATGCCTAGCAAGCACATTTACAAAAACAGCAGCCGATGGAGAAGATGCAACCGCATGCTGTTTTGCTACCTCTGTGTAGAAGGAATGAGCTTTTCCTGTCATTGTGGTGTTGGCTTTGTAGTGTAATAAAACTGGGCAGAGAACAATAGGAGAGATTTCAGCCCAGTGAAAGTGACTTCAGAGGCGCTTTGCCTCCCACTCAATCTGTCGCGAGTACAACTCTGAAAGGGACGCTGTCCACACAGCCATCTGCTGCTTCTCTCTGTGAGGAGGTGGCTTGTGTATCGATGAACACTAAGGATGTGCATTGTAACTTGTTTAAGGAAACCAAGTAGTCAACGATGAAAGAGAAAGGCTGAGGTGAGGAGAAGGTAGAGTGGGGTGTTTGGAGGGAATAAACAGAATGGCAGATAAAAGGCTGGAATAAGTATGGAAACATAGCAGTGTTTATAGTCAGTCTTTATTGTGGACATGTCATAACAACTCAGTGCTAATAGCCATTTGCTTTATGATGCCTGATGGGTTTGCACTGGCTGTGTCCTCAGAGCCTTCAGACAAGGAGAGAGAGCCTTGTAAAAACACTGCTGAGTAAGAATGTTAATCTCTTTCTTTCTCCTTCTTTCTATCCCTTCTTCCTCCAGCTTGTTTGTAAAAATGAAACACCCGGGTTGGTCACCACGCCATAAAAATGACACCTGTGAGGGCTGTGTCTGTAGGAGGCTTTGTGAAATATCTACAAAGTCAAAGGATGACAGAGACTAGCAATAAGAAGCAGAGCCGAGGAATGAGAGCAGAAATTGTCAAAAAAATAGAAAGCAGAGCAAGGAAGAAAATATTTACAAGCGGCTGCTACAGCTGGGCAAATCTAGCTTGCTAGTAATGCTGCCTGAGGCTGCCAGTGTTTGTTGGTCCGTCAGTCAGCCCACTGGTGTTGCCCTTAATTTTGTTTTCCATCTGGATATCTGTCAGTCTGTCTGTCTGGACAAAACTTTCATACAAAGCAATATATCTTGACATGACTTTCCAAAAGGCAGAGTCTCATCCATGAAATTGCTCAGCAGAGGTGGTGACCTCCATGTTTTGAACAAACTCTTCTTTACATTCTGGTTGGATCCAAAACAAGAAATCATGGCTATAAAAGACTAGAGATTACTGATGCTAAGTAAATAGAACACCTCTCGTTACAACTTAATGCAAAATCTGATGAAACCCCTGCTTAAATTTTGCATTCAGTAAAACAGTTCAGATGGAAGTTTGTCCCCATATTCCGTTCAAACTAGTAGATGGATAGAAATAGAAGTTTGTACAGATGTTCATGGTCAACACAGGATGAATCCTACTAACTAGTGATTCCACGACCTTTCCTCAACCTCAACCATGATGTTTGTGATTTTGAGATAAATATGTTAAAACTATGGCTTGGATTTTGACGCATTAATTTTGAATAATTAATTACAGAAAAAATAACGCATTTAATTGCACCTTTCTCAGTTCCCTCATTTCTGGCACACCGGTAACACTGATGCTACACTCCAGCCTAGTAGGTGTCGGTAATGCACCTAAAAGCCCCAAAGAAGATGCACAGGATGCACATGATTCAAAACAAAAGGGCAGCCTTGAGCTCTGAAAACACAGGCCTTTTGTCAATAGGCTAAGAACAGACTTGCGTACTTGGCAATATGGACTCGCAAGTATGGGCTCGGCAGTACGAACTCCTGAGGACGAGAGAACACATCACAGTTAATATGCAGTAGGAACAGCAGTGTACTAGACGATGTCACCTCAGCTCATTAACTGATTTTTTTTATAGTGAAAAACATCAAGATGGAATAAGAAAATAACACAGCCCTGCCTCTTTACATTTTAATATATCTAAAAAACAATTAATATGTATTGTGACGATTCTAAGGTCGTTATGCAATCTTTAATGTTTTGGAAGCTTTGTTTTTTTGACAGCTGTACTTTGTGATGCAGTGGAACTGACTCAGTAACTGGCTTAAAGAGAAAAAACTATCCTTAGAGGTCTGGTGAGGCTACAAAGAAGAGGTCTGCTGAGGCCAGTGGGTTTGTTGTTAAAAAGCACTAAACTGTTTGTCAAACTGCTATGAATGATATTTCAACTGTTTTTGTTTTGTTGTTTACCATTTTCAGTGGTAGAAATTGAATTTTTCAGTAATCTATTGGTCCGTTTACTTTGCTAAAGATGCTTTCTTTACCATTTGTAGTGGTCAGGGTTCCTTGGAATGTACTTGAAATATGTTTTCAAGTGCTTAAGTTTACAAAAAGTCTTAAAATGTTGAATGCAATAGCTGTAATTATATTTTGTGTTTGCACTAATCAGTGAATGTAGTAGACAGATGGAAAATGCACAGATAAATAGAAGAAGTAAGAAGTTATGCTTTCAAAGGTGGAAGTCTTGCAGGGTGCAAAGTCTTGGGTATGTTTGAAAACCCAATAAAGCAGCAGTGCTGACCTGCAGGGCCAATGACCCTCTAAACCTCATACTTGTTCAGTCTCAGGAGACACTAGGAAGAGAAAGGGGTTGTGCTTCAGCACTAAAGATAAGTAATCATAATAAGGTCCTGCAAAAAAAGAGAGAACTGTTGCTATTTGAACAAGAATTACTTTCTTATCTATGGTTAAATTTTTGCTTGAAGGGATATAGTTTGACTGCAGCCCAAATGCAGCCTCTTTCTTGCTTGTCAGCAAATTATTTTGAAATGTCAACCTTGGCTATCTCTTGGCTGCCACTGCCGCAATGGTTGGCTCTCATGCAGCACCTTCCTCTTAGGAGAATGGAATGTGCATTGGGGAATAGATTCGACCACGTGTGCAAGTCCCATTGCAGCCATATGGAGGGAGGATTCTTGTGCCACGGAGTAATTACTTTCAGAGCTGTGATCTGATGACTGGGCTTCGTTCTACACATGGAGATGAAGAATATAAAGCACTGCGTTCTTTATTCTTTTGCCAAAGGGGAAAGAAATCAAGCCTGCTCACTCACAACAGAGCTTTTTTTAACAAAGCTTTTCTCATTTTAAGGTGAGATTGGTTTGGGACTTGGAACAGAAAGAAATGTTTTGTGGCTGCCTGAGGTACATATTTTATTTTGAGGTAGCGTTTGGAAAATGGTCAACAGGCAAAGGCAGATGGACTTTATTTTTTACAGGAGGACATGTTTTGGAATAACTAGAAAATGTTTCCCAGACAGAAAGAAAATGGTCAAACATTCATCAACACATAAATCAATGGAACACAGGTGTGATTGAGTGCTTTGTGTTTTTAGTACACATTAAAAGGCAAAGGTTTGTGTCAGTTTATGGGAACCCTCAAACTCAACTGATATACTCAAGTTGTCACTATTAAACCTGCATTCTTTGTATTGGCCAACACAGTTAGATGCCTCTGATTGTATAGAAGTCTATGGGAAGTGGGCCCTATTCCTCACTTGGGTTGTTACCTCAGTAAACATTTTACTGTTGAGTTTATGATCTCAATTGCTAGCTTCAAATCTGCTCATATAAAGCAAGGTGTTCATTTAGTAAATTAAGGTCCCATTTAGAGTCAAATAGATGATAAAGGAGGTTGTGCTTTGAGCGTGGCTGCCATGTGATAGACAAGTAGCTGCATGTTGCACACTCATGTAGTATATACACTCTCCTCCAAAAGTACTGGAACAGTGAGGCTCATTCTTTTATTTTTGCTGTAGACTGAGAACATTTGGGTTTGACATCAAAAGATGAATTTGAGACAAGAGATCAACATTTCAGCTTTTATTTCCAGGTATTTAAATCTAGATCTGATCCACAACTTAGAAGATAGCACCTTTTGTTTGAACCCATTTTTCATGTGAGCAAAAGTATTGGAACATGTGACTGGCAGGTGTGTTTTGCTGCCCTGGTGTGTCCTTTTATATTGATTATTCAAACAATAAATACTGCTGAATGTCTACGTTCACTTTCAGATTTGGGTTTTGCCTCTGCAGACTGCATTTATAGTTAGAGGTGTAACCAACATGAAAACCAGAGAGCTGTATATGGGTGAAAAACAAGCAATTGTGAAGCTGAGAGAAGATGGAAAATCAATCATAGCCATTGCACAAACATTGGCCACAGCCAGTACAACCATTTGGAATGTCCTGAAGAAGAAAGAAACCACTGGTGTACTAACAGACGTCGAACAAGTAGACCAAGGAAAACAGCAGCAGTTGATGACAGAAACATTGTGAGAGCTGTAAAGAAAGACCCTAAAACAACTGTTAGTGACATCAGCAACAACCTCCAGAGGGCAGGAGTGAAGGCATCACCATCTACTGTTCACAGAAGACTTCATGAACAAAAGTACAGAGGCTACATCAGAAGATGCAAATCACTCATTAGCAAGAAGAACAGGAAGGCCAGGCTGGAATTTGCCAAAACGTAAAGAGATGAGCCTCAAAAGTTCTGGGACAAAGTTCATGGACTGATGAGACAAAGGTGAACCTTTACCAAAGTGATGGAAAGGCTAAAGTCTGGTGAAACAAAGGATCTGCTCATGATCCCAAACATACAAGCTCATCTGTGAAACACAGTGGAGGTGATGTCATGACTTGGGCTTGCATGGCTTCTTCTGGGACGGGCTCATTAATCTCCACTGATGATGTAACACATGATGGCAGCAACAAAATGAACTCAGAAGTCTACAGAAACATTTTGTCTGCCAGTTTAAAGAAAGATGCAACCAAACTGATTGGGAGATCCTTCATCGTACAGCAAGATAGTGACCCCAAACACACTCCCACAATAACAAAGGAGTTCATCAGGGGCAACAAGTGGAAGGTTTTAGACTGGACAAGTCAATCTCCAGACTTAAACCTTATAGAGCATGCATTTTACCTGCTAAAGAGGAGACTGAAGGAAGTAACCCCCAAAACAAACAACATCTGAAAGAGGCTGCAGTGAAAGTCTGGAAAAGCATCACAAAAGAAGAATGTCAGGGTTTGGTGATCTCAGTGGGTCACAGGATTGATGCAAGCAAAGGATCTGCAACTAAATATTAAGTCTTATTCACTTGAGTCTACTTTAAGTCTATCTGTTCCAATACTTTTGCTCACCTAATAATCTGGTGTTCCGTTACAAATAATGCTATCTTCTAAGTTGTGTGTCTGATCCAGATGTAAATACCTGGAAATAAAAGTTGACATGTTGATCTCTTGTCTCATATTCATTTTGATGTCAAACCCAAGTGTTTCCAGTCCACAGCAACAATAAAAAAATTGTCCTCCCTGTTCCAATACTTTTGGAGGGGAGTGTATACTACCACTAAGACTGCAGGTGCAAGTGCCATTTAAAATTTGTATCTTGCTTGGATTCAATATGTGTCTGCTGTTTTCCATCAGAGTGATGACTGTGTACAGACCTCTAGCTATCCACTTTTTTAAATGCACATTATGTAATCTAGTGCCCTCCGTAGCATCTAATTATGGCCATTAGGAGGGAGAACTGAGACAGTTGTGGTACGCTGACAATGTGACAGGGAATGAGGCAAAGTTCAGGCTAGAAAATTTGTTTTTGTAAATAGGAATCTCAGCATTAGGAAACTGTGAGCAGTTTATATTCATCTGTGCTCAGATGGGGCTTTACAGGACAGCTAATGAGTTGTCTGGCAGTGCATTTCTTAAACAAGACAGATTGTATCCAGCTATCTGTCACCACTGCTGTGACCCACACACAACATAGCTTATAGGTATGCTGAAAAACGTGTAAATTAGAGAATATGCGAAAAATGCATGAGGTGCAAACACAGCCTACAGTGCACACACATGCCCGCCCACAGAAACACACCAGTCGGCCATTTGAAGGCCTTGTCAGCAGAAGATTGCCAGATAGCCCACTGTCACACTCCAGCTACTAGGCTGACATATGATGGCAGACAGACCACACACGTACAGTCACAAGACAATAGATGACAGCTGATGGCACTCAAACAGAACAGAAAAAGACATCACTGGATTTTTCTTGCTCTTAGTCTTTCTGCCTGACATAATATGCATTCAGACAAGGCATGGACAACATTATTCATATACTATACTGATATTTACCACATTTTATGAATGAAATTGTTCATCATTAGCATATCCTGGACATATATATGCTGTAGCTACTTCATTGTAAAAGCTTTCTAGTGGTGCTCTTAAAATTTGTATGCTTTTAAACTTAGAATTTGGCCAACTGGTGGCAGCACAATACACTGTAAGCACTAAACTGACCTTACAGCTAACATGTTAGCAAACAGTTACTTATTTACACATCCACAAATATGGACGTTAGGTTTTGATCCCCACCATCCCCAGAGAAGAATATCTGTCTCTTCAGCTGTTGATCACTCCATTCTATTCACCAGCTGGTTGCCAACTGTGTATTTAATGAGAGCAGAAATTTGCAGATTGACCTGAGAGATGTTAAGCTGCAATGCTTTAAGTGGAAAATCTCAGTGGGCTCGCTGCTAAATTAATGTTACACTTAATCTTTTGGAGCATGTAAAAAATAATGATCGGTCGGTGCCTGTTTCAGTATTGACAGCAGTGTCACCAGATGAGTCAAACCGTCAATGAATTCACGCTTAAAGTGTTTATAAATGAGAATATTACATACTGTTGCACATCTCATAGTGTCATTTTTTAAAGAAGTTATTTATAATATAAAGCCTGACCATACTTGTTTATGTATTTATGATCCAAACTGTTTGCACCAAATAATATATGAAATGTGAAAAATATCAGTGTCACATAATGTTTATCTCACCTATAAATTCACACAACATGTGCTTCCCTCTGTGTTTGTATAGCAGCATATCCTGCTTGTTACCATGGAAGCTGGTTGGAAGAAAGAGCAAAGGTGAAGGAAAATGTATGCCTGTCCTTGGCTCCTTGTCCTGGCAGATGATGCTGGTTTCTTCTTCAGCTTTCTCGTTATCAGGGTAAATGCTAATTACAAGAGAGTAGAAAACATGCACAGTGTTATACGACTACTGACAACTAAGCATTTGAATAAAGTTGTGTAATGTTGAAATGTGAAAATAAGGGTTGGTTCCATTTGGAGACTGCGCATTTTTGAGAGAGCTTGTTGCAAATAGGGGGGAAATTGGAGGGCATAATCAGAATTGCATTATGGGATTTGTAGAATTCAGCACTGAAACTGGACTGAAACATCTCAACAACTGTTTAATGGACAATCATAAAAGATATGTTTCCTTGAGAATGGATTCTAAGAACTTTGGTGATCTCCTGACGTTTTCACTAGTGGCACCATGAGGTCAAACATCTAATGTGTCCAAGAGAGTTTTAACATTTACTAGAAGAATCGGTGAAAACTCATGTACAGACAGTCATGAATGTAATGTCTGGCTTTTCCTTCAGCACCACCTCAGGGTTCACATTTGGGGTTTGTTTCAGATGTCCATGATCCTCTCAGAATGATTTGTTGTAAACTTTAGTGATCCCTGAAGGTTTCTTCTAGCATGTGAATAACCTGAGTTTAGGACGAAAGGCCTCAACTGAGACGTGGTATTTAGACGTAACAGTGGAGAGGATTTTGATGTTGTTACTTTAGTTGGTGTACCTACTTGAAGTGATGAAAACTTGCTTTTCTACGTGTCCATGTCCCTTATGAGTGACCTTGGCCTTCTATTGATGACCCCTACTATACATGACAGTTGTATTAGTATGTATTAGTGACAGTAGATGTAATAATAGTGAAAATAATTGTTGGTTGTAGCCTTAATGATACCACTTTCCCCAGGATTTCTTTGTGTGAACTGCTTGTCAAAAAGAAAACATTGAGGCATTTTGATGAAAAACAACTTTTCAACAAATGTCGACAATATAAGCTGAAAAATTTGCGTCTTAAAACCTGATTTTGACACAGATTCAAAGACCAGAACAACAAAATGGAGGTTCAAAACCCATTCTAGTTGATATTGTACTTCTGGGGAACAGCTTTCTGATACATTTGTCTTTAATCAGATTATGTAGATAAGAGCTATATGCAGCGAACCTGGCACTTGCTGTAGACCGGAGGCCCTTGGACAGTTGCCTACTTGGCCTTCCTGATAGTTCGGCCTTGATCAGTAATACCTTTTGAGAAATGAACTTTCTTTAGAAGACCTCTCCAAAGATTGCTCTCCATTAGAAACATTTAACCTTCCCACGAAAGGCAAAGCACATCCCCAGCTGCAAAAATCCATTTTAGGTTTCACCTTTGTAATTTGATCCAGCGGATGCCTTCCAGAGAAGAAAGTTGCTGACAGGAGAGCAGGACAGTAGACTGCTCGCATTTCTCTCAACAGGAAGAGTAGTGTTCGGTTTCTTCTTCAAAGAGTATCACTGTGGAAATCTTTACATATACTCTTATTCAAACGCCAGGATTGAAATACACAAATCTATGTGCACTATATATGGAAATGTGTAAAAGTACATGCAGAGTGGAGTTCACGGTGTATGACTGCCAATTCCACAACTCACTGATGTATCCATCTGCCTCAGGCATGTTTGCCCTTCGGCTAACACCATATGTACAACAGCATTATTGCTTACTTCCGCTCTTTCTCCACCCTACAGTACAGTATCAAGTTTTATGTTTTAATACTGTTTCTTTCTGTGTTATATGGCTACCATTTCACAAAAGCTGTTCTAGACTTCATTGCATTATAGGCATCAATGGGGTTTGACCATGGAATCCATTCTGCTTTTCTGTGTTGAGCATGCTCGGTGAAGAGGTGGATAGAACAGTGCAACAAAATGGCAGTTCCATCAAAGAAGACGGCTCAAAGGGGAAGTGATGGCATTCTTGGTGAAAATTGCATCTTTGATCCTGCATTCATGAATACATGTCCAAGGACCATGTCTCTTCTTCAATGTGGGGTCACTGTATAATTTCATTCCACTGCTAAGATGAAGATTAAAGCTGAATGGAAGTTCACCACAACCATAAAATTACAGTGTAACAAGTAAATTAGTCTGACTAATTGGATGTGGGGTTCATGTATAGCCTGTTGTTGGTTGTTCCAGCGAGCCAGCTTTACCCTCTTCTGCAGGATTTTCTGGGGAGATGTTCTACCATTCTTTGTACAGTTTTTAGCGGCTGGTTGTTGCATTACCTTTCTCTTTAAATTCAAATAAGGACATCATACTTGACCAGGTCATATTTTTCACTTTTTCCTCATGCTAAAATATTCCTCTTTTGTCAAGTTTCTGGTGACTAGCAATCATTTTTTCAGTCATTATTCTGGTATACCCACAGGTCTTCATGGTACCATCTATAAATGTCATCTTCTCAACACCTTTTGCACTCTCACAGCCCGGTACCATCACACTCCCATCTCTGTGCTTCACTGTTGGGACTATGTATTCACTCTGGTAGTGTGTCTGTGAAGCCACACTGCAGACCTACAGAAAGACAGGCCTAAAGGCCGGCACACACTACAGGATAATCGGGCCGATTTTTGTCCCGATCCCCCCCTTACGATCAAAGCCAGCAAAGGCCCAATTGTCGGATGTTTGCAAACAACATCGTGTCTGATTTTCCTGTGGTGTGGGGTGTGTTAAGAGTGATTTTGTCCGGTTCGATCCGCTCGGAAGGTCTTGGAAGGAGAGATCGTAAATAATGAACCTGTTTAATATTTGCGAGTAGAAATCCTGTGGTGTGTGGGGTCCTCTGAGAGGACGCTCAGTGTGTGATGTCACGTGTACCAGATTTAAGCCAATCAAACCCGAGCTGACTCAGCTGACTGACAGAAGAGGAAGTAAAAACAAACAAGTAGAGTTACCGTTGCTAAAAATGTAATCAGATTAATCATGATGATGGATTAATCCCCACTAATGCATCAATTTTGACAGTCCTAAAAAATCTCTGCCCCTTGGCTTAGAGATCTAGATGGTCTGATGAAAAAACAGCTTCAATTCTAGTAACACGCCACATTTTTGGCAGTAACAGTAACGCCGTTATAACGAAGGGAAGAGTAATAAGTTAGATTACTCATTACTGAAGAAAGGAACGTCGTTAGTAACATCGTTATTTATAACGCCGCTATTTCCATCATTTTGTTTACACTGAAGTCACATTTGACTACATGAGATTTGGAATACTGAGTTTGAAGAACCTGATAGTCTGCTGAAGAATGGGTTTAGAATCTTATAGTGTGTGGTCTGCTCTGTAGTACACACCACACACTATAAGATCAGAAGAGAGAAATTTTGTGCGATCTGTCTTTTGTTATCTTCAAGTGTGTGGTCTCTAAATCTGTGAAGTTTTGAAAAATCCTGTAGTGTGTGCCGGCCTTTTGGTACAAGTTCTGGTGTTCACAGGTCATTTTATTACCATGTCCATGCAGTTAGGCCGACTGAACATCACAGGGTGACTCACAGAGGAGATACCAGTAGTTTTTCAAGCTCTGAGTAGTGTCTGCAGATTTTTTTGTTGCATGACAGAAAAACCACAAGACTGCTTATAAGACCACTGGGCGCTGCTCGTGGGGGTAATTACATAGTTGTAATTGAGGGTGAACTGTCATCAACTCAGAGATTCTTTCATGTGGATTAAAGAAACTAGACAGTAGGAGGAGAGATCTCAATAGGACATCAATCTAGGAAAAAAAAAACATTTTTTAAAAGTGAGCTGGCTCTGTTTTTCATTAATATAAACAGATAAAAGCTATGTGAACATGTCACCCTGGGCTCTATGAGATTTCTGACTTCTTAAAAATAGAATAATGGTTGATTCCAGTCTGTACCTGTCATCCACATGTTGTTATGAATGTAAGCATCCCCTTGTAGTTGATTTAAACCCAGCAGCCACAGCACAAAAAGCATCTTTCTTCCTCCATGTCGCAAAACCGAAATTGGAAATACTGACATGTTAAAAGAAAGTAAGACAGCATCTTTCTTCCTCACCTCCTCTTTCTGTGGCTGCTGGGCTTCCATTATTGTCTATGGAGAAAAATAGAATGGTATCAGTCTGTGATCTCTCAACTCATTTATATTTCATCTTTCATGTGTTGTCATCATCCTCAGACTCAGACGCATCAGAAAATGAACTGAGCAGTTGCTGAATGCATTCTACGTCTTGGTACATCAGTTTGCTTTTGTTGCATTGTTTTTTGCGTTGCTTTCATCTTTCTTCCATTCTTTCTTGTGTGCTCTTCTTTGTTCATATGCTGTGAGAGAAAAAGAGGATCTGACCACTTTCATTAAGGTCTGCTCTCCACTGACAGGCTGCTGTTGACAACTGAGGGACACACACACACACACAAATACTTGCTCAATCTCTTCCACAGAATCTATTTAGACATTTCTTTTCTTAAAAAAAACTAATTTCTTCTCTCTAAGCTCCCTTTTCTTCACTCCCTATTCAACAGTCCTACATGTTTTATATTGAAGAGTAGCAAATAGTGTGTAAAATCTTCTCTGCAGAAAATCAACATACTGGACTTACTGTAGAATGTGTTGAATCTCAACAGGTTTAAACTCTTTGCTCTCTGCTCTCTATCATTGCTTGCATTGTGTTTTATTTTTTAAAATGTCCCAAACTCATCCTGATGATTTGTGTAGGATCCTAAGGTGCATATTCTAATGAATCATTATTGGCAGAAGTAAAGTTGATCTAATTCAAATCTTGATTTAATGTAAACATTATGTTGATCTCGCGCCATCAACGGGTTTGGTTTGAGTAAAATGTCTCAATACCTGCCACTGACAGTCACTCTCTTGTCAGGATTATCAATAAAAACTTTGATGATTCCTCCACTTCTGCTGTTGGCCCTTTTCAGGCAACCAATCATATGCATGGGACTCATCACCCTGGTAACCAAGAAAATGGAGGAGCTTCTTCTGGCAGTGTTTGCCTTTTCTGAGCTGTTTGATATAATATGTGATTGAAATTACCACAACGAGGGGTGATGCCAGTCTATTATACAATGGTGATTAGAGTTCTGATATGTTGTCAAGATAGTGTTGTCATGGAAACAAAACCCACCCACAGAATTGAAGCGCTTTTTTGATGAAGCGTGGAGATGAAGCACTCCCCGGCGCCCTGCCAGCGCGTTTTCTGCCAGAGAGAAAGACAATATGGACACACGCCCTAAGGCATGAAAAGATTTCTGACAGTAATTGTTTCGATCTCATGGTGCACTGAAAAGAAGTTTAGTAACAAACATCCTAAACCTGAAGTTTTAGGACAAAGACACATACTGTTACACTGTAGTTGCGATGGCTTGACCTTGATGAGTGCAAGCAGTCATTTTTAACCAGTGCTTGAACTGTGCTGAAGATGGGTGGACAACTAATCAGTCAGAATATACACAACTGTTCAATCACAAATTAGAAATATCTGCATGCAGATGAATGGTCTGCACTTCCATAGCACCTTTCTACCTTAGTGGTACTCAAAGCGCTTCACAGTGTGTTTCTCATTCACACATTCACACACCAATGGCCACAGACTTCCATGCAAGTTGCCTGCCTGCCATTGGGAGCAACTTGGGGTTTGGTGTCTTGCCCAATAACACTTTGGCAGGCAGAGGAGCTGGGGATCGAACCACCAACCTTGCGATCAGTGGAGAAGATGCCAAGTTTGTTACAGAACCACAAAATACAATTTAAATTTGTGGAATGCAGCACCATGCTAGAATCTTGTTGAGTCAAAATGGGTACAAAAAGAAAAACTCAATTTTTATTACCCTTCATTCAGGAAAGAAGAGTTATACATTAGATCGCAACTGCTATGATTGCTTCCTTTTTTGTAGTCTCTATTTCTCTTCTTTTCCTTGAAGGTCAGCACTGTCAAGGCAGTTTAAAGTTGTCTCTACATACAAGCATAGTGTAAATTTCCTTGGTCTTTGCCCACAAAATACACTGAACACAGAAAATCGCCTGGCATTGTTGTTAAACTGAATGTTAGGAACCCTGAAATGATATGTCCTGAGTTTTTGTCTCTTTCAGTTGTCACACATAAGCTGTGTTTTCCATGGTAGAGCATGGCTATTAATGCATGGGTGATGGCCATTAACACATGCATGATGTCTCTCTCTCAGGGGATTGAGTGTCTCTCAGATTGAATTAAGCCAAACAGTGTTAACTGATTATTCCCCCAGTCTGTGAATCCTCTTTGATCCAGTTGAAGAGATGCTCTTTGCTCGAGCAGAGACTGTGTGTGTGTTTGTGAACAAATGTTATCAGTGTGTTCATGTGTGTGTTTGCTTGCTGATAATTGAAGCTGGCACAGACAGAGACCTCCTGACCTCATAAATTTCAAACATAATTCCAGCTTTGATGGCTCTATTAAACCAATCTCAACTACTGGCTCATTCTAACTACATTCTGTAACATCGACTCACAGCTCCCTGATACTGAGTTCTAAGCATTCATATGGTGTTAAACCTTCTTTTCCTTTTAATATGTAATCATTGTTCAGTTAAATAACACTACCCCAGTGCTTCTTCTCTCCTTTTCGTCCTACATTTAAACCACAGTGTTTTAAACCGCAGTTTTACTTTAAACAAGCTTGAGTTTGACCTCGAGTAGCCAGTGTTCAAATGTAACTATGATTGCTAGACACAAAGGAATGAAGTCAGTGGCAGTAACAGGGTTAAACACCTAAGCAAACTAAACAGCAGAGTTCTTAAATATTAAAAAGTCATATATAGTAAACAAGTCACTTAAATGTTTGTCTGTGCTAATGTTTGTGTAAGCGGTACATGTTTTTGTTCCGTTTTTGGTTTAGGTATCTGCCACTTTGGTGGATTTGTATGGACTGAGATGGCTGTGGATTAAAGCACTTGGATAACTTTGGTTTCCTCCTGACTTTTCTTCTTAGCACCACCATTATGTTGGTATTTGTTGTTCAAGCAGTGTGTAGAAAATGGATGGATGGAAGTTACTTGGGATCCGATGGCTGAACCACCATTAGATGCCATACAACTTGCTACAGACCCCACTGAGAATCAGTTGTATTAACTTTAACGTTTCTTCATGTACTCCAAACAATGGTGACTGTAATGAAGCGGATCACGTTGGATTTGGACCTCATAAATGTTGAACAACAGTGATTTTAACAGAAATCATTGCAATGCCGGAAAGAGAGGAGACGTAAGAACCCATACACGTGGTTTGGTAGAGCTATGAAATTAGAAAACAGAATATGGCTACATTGGCAGAACATGGACTCTAACATCTGCATTATGAGAAAGACAGATACAGTTACAGCCTGTTACAGATTATATCTAGCTTTACAAAAGAATGATCCTTGGGCAAATCAATATGCCGTTTAAACATTATTACTACCAACGGGACGAAGCTGACCAATCCCAGCTGTTGCGATATGATCCTCCATTAGATGTAGTTAGATTTCTAAGGAAGTGCACATCATGTTATGGTATAGGTACAGTGTAGGTATGGTGGAGAAGTTTAACTGAAGCTTACCGTGTTAATGTTAAGCTGGTGCATGTTACTACCTTTGTTATTTGTGTTACCTTGTTAACAGCTACAAATCAGCAGTAAACAGAGTAGCTTGATTTCTAGCCAAATGCTGCACAAAGTTTAGCCTAACTTAGGAGAATCTACAAAAGCACTTCTGCAACTGTTGCGATTTGATCCGTCAGGCCAGACAGCTTGTGGCAGAGGTTCCTGAAGTTGGTGCCTTTAAGCAAATATTTGCATAAGTTTTCATTAGGGAGGAAGAGGGCACAACAAGGCGACGTAACTGAAAGCATGCCAGTAAAATCAAATGGTAACAAAGACGGTAGAAAATATGATGGAAATATATCATTTTGGACCAATGCGGTTATACTCCTTCATGCAAGATTTGATTTGCTGTAGCCTAGAAATGTCTCCTTTTATGTCCATAGAATCAGTGCTTGTTGTTGCTCAGTTACACAATGACTTATTTTTGTGTTGTCACTGCACCGATTGAAAATATCGCCCACCTGACGCCTCTTAGGCTTTGACAGACATGTACTGAGTCCACCCTGCTGTTAGTAAATCATTAAATGTATTTGTTCTTGCCATGTAGCACTAACTACAGGACAGATGGTTAGCTAATGCACTCACAACCTCATGGCCAGTTTCCAGTTGTTGATGTGAAGACCTCCATCTGCTGTGTTAAAGCTCCCTATAGTAGCACCGTTACACTGACTTTGTGTCAGACCTAGAACACAGTTTTGGACAGAGCACATTCACTTGTGTAAGCATGCTGCTGTGTCAAGATATCTGCTGTTGTTTGTGCTGTCTCTTTAAAAAGGTCTTGGAGATGAGACGGTGTAATGAGACAGTTTTCTGCCTCCAGACATCCTCACCCCCTCCCTTCCCCTCCGTCCTCTCTTGAGGCGAGCTGGCTGGCTGCAGGACCTGTTGCGTGTCTCGACCTAATGCCGCATACCTCTCTTGCAGCCCTCAGCTGGGAGAGAAGAAACAGAGGGATATTAAAAAGAAAGGGCAAGTGCTAGGCAGCTGTCAGACAGTCAGACACCTGGCCTGTCAGAGCGGGCACGAGGTTATTAGGGGAAGATGTGTGTATGTGTACCATAGATATACATATGTATAATGTGTGTGTGGGGAAGGAAGCTTGCCAGCGAGAGCCAGAGAGAGAGTGAGTGGAGCCAGACAAAGAGGGAGGAACACAGACACAAATAACCTGTCAGAAAATAAAGAGAACTTGAAGAGATAAGAAGTGGAAAATATCTTAAGCTTGCCAGTAATGGTGTCATTTTTATTTCTGAAAGAACAGAGAAATGTTACAATAACTTAGACTCTGTAACCTCACATCTTTAGAGGATGTGTGATTCTTATCGCAGCAGCAGAGCAAACCCTGTCTGTGTGTCTATGGGTGTGGGTGTGTGTGTGTGTGTGTTCACACTTTGTGGGAAACTGGTGTTTATATAATGTGCTTTCACCGAGTTTTCTTTCAAAGTATTTATTCAGTAGGTCAGAGTGCATGACAGCATAGTCAAAGCAGAAGAAAGCTGCAAGTACATCTAACCACATGAAATATGGGGTGGATTTATTCCCTTGTCTCTGTCGACCTCCTCAATGGCCTGTCTCTGTGTGTGTGTTTGCTGTGAAGAGGTGTTGAAGGCAACACCACTGTCTCCCGTTGACACATTCACACTAAGCTATGCTAAGCTGTACATGCCCGGACGCTAATTAGCGCTGCTCAGCCAAAACAAGTGCAAACACAGAGTAGGATGTAGGATGAAAGGAGAGATGGCACGCCACTGAAGGAAAGCAAGAGTGAAGCAATTACGTATTAGAATGCACTGACTTGTGTGTTTGTTTTGGTAATAATAGCAGTGGCTGTAATGTCAGGCCTGTATATCCAGTGGAGCAATTGTAAAATAGAGGCCTTTTAACTATTCCAAAAATTAGAACGAAAACACACGGCGAGGCAGCTTTTTATCACTATGGTCCTCGCCTGTGGAACAGCATACCTGAAGACCTGAGAGCGGCTGAGAGTATGGACATTTTTAAAAGTAAACTGAAGACATATCTGTTTAGCCTAGCTTTTAATTAAATTTTTAGGTTTTATTATCTTAATCACATACTCTTATGTCCTCTTATTACTGTTTCACTTTTTAATCCTACCTTATTGATTTTATTTTTTGTTCTTTTATTTTTTAACATTTGGATTTTATCTACTCTTAGTTATTTTAATTTACCCAGTCTCCACTGTTTCCTCGCTACAAGAGCTGATAGTAAGATAGCGCGTCCTCATTCTCTCATTTCTTTTATTTATTCATTCAGTTATAAAAAATGTGTATGTGTGTGTAGACGTGGAAAGTGTGTGTGTACGTATGTGTGTGTGTGTGTGTGTGTGGAAGTGTGTGTGTGTGCGTGCATTTGTTCTGCTCTTGTCTCTGTTGTTTTTATCATGTACAGCACTTTGTGCTGCATTTTTTATGCATGAAAAGTGCTATACAAATAAAGTTTGATTGATTGATTGATTGTAGTGCCAGGTTCTAGTAGGCTGATACATGTTGGATGGTGCCCTCTGCCATGAGTAAAGAGACCAGAGGAGCGAGGGTGGGACTTTTGTTGTTGCAGCGGCCTGAAAAGATAATTCCAGTTTATTTAACCCTGGAGCTCATTTCTGTGTTTGTTTTTTCTTACGATAAGACCAAAGCAGGTTTATCTTAACTGTATGCTGGATGAAAATTATGGAGAACAGTGTTGATGCCACGCTGGCAGTGTTGTCCCACTGTTACTGTGTGCTTGAATCCAGACACAGTGATACAGAAGTGTGTCCATTTGACTTACTTACTGACTTTCTTTGATACTGGAAAGATTTTATGACAACATCTGTGGAGATTAGGATGCGCCCGAGGCAGCTGCTGATGAGAAATTAGTTTTTGTGCCATTCATTAATCAGATCATTTTAAGCAGATTCAGAGAATGAAAATAACTAAAAATGAGACATTAGGTTTGCTCTCGTATTTCAGCTACCTCTACCCAGCTGCTTTAAAAGCACAAGTGGTTTTCTAGGACAAATTTAGGAAAGCAGAAGATCTCAGAGAGAAAAGGAAGGAGGTATCAGAACGTCTAAAAGCTGGCAGATGCTTTTAACATCTTTATTTTGTCCAGAATCAGAATGGATTCAGTGGGTAAACTAAAACAAAGCGTTGTGTATCAATCCACAGTTGACAGTAGAGAGGTATAGACAATAACTATGAGTATGTTACTGTGATTGGGTTCGGTAGGCGTCAGAAGTTGCAGAGGTTGTGTGCAGGATAAAACAGTAGAAACATGAAATTTACATCAATTAGCCACAACATTAAACCCACTGACAGGAAAGTGAACAACACTGATCGTCTACAAAGCAGTGTTGTGCTGGGAACCTTGGGCCCTTGCATTCATGTGGATGTCACTTTGGCTATTACCACCCAGCTAAACATTGTTGCAAACCAAGCTCTTCCTCCATGGCAAACTGAATTTCTTACGTGGAGACAGAATTTGAATTACAGATTTTACCACTAAGCATGAACAGCAGTTTGAGAAAGCAGGATTTATGTAACATAAAAGGAATTTTAACTTCAAGGAGAATATGTTTATATCACTGACTTTTAAGTAACGATCTGAAGGTGCAAGGTGTGACTTTCATAGCCGCCTTTCTATGTTATCACAATGAAGGTAAAGTCAGTAAGATAACTCCTCCATCGTGCCACTGGAGTGAGGCTGCGGTAGGCAAGAGGTTAGATTTGCTGTGAAATCTCAGCGGTGTTAAATCTAAAAAAGCAATTTAGAGGTCAGTAGAGGCAGCTAGTCCTCTCAGCAGTGATCTCATTCATCTCCATTAATTCACCAGAATCTCACATTAAATGCCGTCGTGATTCAGTGACATTAAATTGCTCCATGTTCCACCTTTAAACAATTGCAGACTGATTGTGAAGTCTGTATAAAGTACTGCAGATTCTGTAGCACTGTTCTCATAACATATAACATAAAAACGGTGTTTCTGCAGTGGTTAAATATATATTTGACTCTAACATGTGTATTATAAGTCTCACACTGGGACTGTTTAGATGAAAGTATGTATAAAATGTCAGGGTCTTTCAGCACAGAGAGCCTGGTTAAGGGCCATCCAGTCCAGGAGAAGAATAATGGGGTCCTTTCACAGGTGGAGGGGATCCGGGAATGTTGTTAACGGCTCTAAGATGAGGAAGACGTCTCAAGGGCCTGAAACATTCCTTCACCTGAATGGAGTAAAAGAGAGGATGATGGAAAAAGAGGGAGAGAGCAGTGAGGGGCAGAGTGGAGAGGCAGCAGTTATCTGGGTCAACCTGGCAGCCTTTCACCTATGGCTTTGCGTATAGATGAGGATTAAAAAGTGGGGCATTCAGATAGAGTGTACACTGTTGGCTTCATGTTGGAGTTGCTTATGTCGTTTGGGCAGGATTCCAGGTTGTGGGAATGAAAAGAAGCTTCGTTATTGGGATAGGTGGTAGGGCTGGGCGATATATCGATATAAAAATTATATCGATATATTTTTAAATGTGATATGGAATTAGACTATATCGTATATATCGATATAGTTCAAATTTGCGCTGTGATCCTTGCTCCGCTGTGCTGCTGCGCTGTTGACCCGGAGCTCTGTGCACTGCTCTGCGCGCCCCCGCGCCTCTGCACAGAGAGTGGAGGAGCAGGAAGAGACACTCCGGCGTTCTTCAACAAGCATGGAGGAAGCAACAATACCTGAAGAGCGCGCAAAGGAGGAATTGGTTCGTAAAAGAAAAAGCAGTGGCTCAGTAATTTGGAGATGGTTCGGTTTTAAAGTCCCAAATGAGCAACAAAATCACGTTATATGTATGGAGTGCAATAAACAAGTTACAGCCAGGGATGGAAGCACTACTAATCTTTTTTCACCACCTAAAACAGCGGCACAAGCTGCAGTACGAAGAGTGCGTGAAGCTGCGCGCTGCAGAAGCCCCAACCGCAAGCCATCGACCACAACCCGAAAAAGCTCCAGCCCCGAAACAAAGCCCACCGCAAACCGCATTTTCCCGCAGTGTGTCTTATGAAAAGAAAAGCGACAAGTGGTTTAGGCTACTATAAGCGGTGTCCTATCACATGGCTAAAGATATGGTCCCTGTTGCAACTGTGGAACAAGTCGGATTCAAAAAGCTACTGAAAACTATGGACCCAAGATATGAGCTTCCCAGTCGCAACTACTTTGCACGAGAAGCACCGCCACAAATGTGCACTGACGTCAGGCAGAACCCTGCTGACCAGCTGGCTAACGTGACCCGTTTTGCGTTAACCAGCGACATGTGGTCAAGCAGGACGTGTGAGCCGTACATGAGTGTGAGGTTCACTTCATTCAAGACTGGGAGCTGAAAACAGCATGTCTCCAAACAAGTTATTTCCCCCCAAAACACACCGGTGAGCATATAGCTGAGGCCCTGCAAGACGCAACTGCAAGCTGTAAACTCCGAGAAAAGCATCTGGTTGCCATAACAACAGACAGCGGGTGCAACATCATTAAAGCCTGAGCTGAACAAGTGGCTGAAGATGCAGTGCTTCGGTCACTCATTATACTTGGCTATTGGTGAGTGCAGTGTTGTACGGAGTATTCAGATATTTTACCTTAAACAAAAACATATTAAAATGTTAAGTTTTTCCTTATTTTGAAATGTAAACAAGGCGGAAAAAATATCGTGATATATATCGCATATCGATATTCAGCCTAAATATATCGGGATATGACTTTTGGTCCATATCGCCCAGCCCTAATAGGTGGTCTATGCTTCCTCTGTTACTGTTAATCTTTCCACTGGTAGGCCACCCTGTCTGCAGAAGAGCTGCCAGCCGTTTCTGAAACAATTTTGTTTGTAGTTTTGGCTCAGACGGCTTCTGTCACACAGAATACGTGTTGAGACTTTTTGCGATACAAGCCTTTGCAAAATCGGACAATGAATCATTTGTAGGCTCTATTTTTGTTTTATTATTTGAATGTCAGCTTCATAGGGTTTTGCCGCCTCTGTTTAAAGGCATCATATTGGAAGGAGTGCAGCCTACGGTCAATAAAGAGCAAGCAATTTAAATTCGTACAGTAAAATCACTTTTATAGAGCCTTCAGTGAGAATACAGTAAGCCGTATTTGAGCAGTGACAGTATATTGTGTGAAATATGGCTTTTCCCCCTTGCTGTGCAGTGTGCGTAGACAGCAGCACTGAATTATGGGCATGCCACAATCATATTGGTCTCAGCTGGATAAGTCCAATTCGGCTGTAAGCTACTGGAAACACACAGCCGGGTGACACAAGCTTTATACTCTGCCGCTTACATATTCAGACTTGTGCAACATAAACAGGATGCTTTAGCTCTGATAACTCTTTGTTACCAAATTCCTGATTTTTTTCTCTCATTTTCATTTTGGGTAATTAAATGGTGAGTCCAAGACCACGCATCAGCATTTAGTTCTACCCAGAACTGAACTAAACAATGTGTCAAAGTCACAATATGTTTCTCTACTTATTCTCCCTCAGACTGTGAATCACTTTTGCTTTCCAAATGCCAGGGGCCAAAGCATCTCGGTGCAGCCTTTGGGTAACCCCACAGGAATCTGAGCGCTCCATTCTGTTTAGTGCAAATGCTATCTTTGAAATTTATGATCCCCTCTGCTATAATCATGGCTCTGGTGGTCTCCCTCTAACTTGTACTTTGTATTTCTTTTTATCTGTTGTTCCCTGCAGGTCTGGCGAGTGTGGTCAAAACTGTGCTGTGGTCAAAAATGGATCCTCCTCCTCTCCCCTCTCTTCCTACTCTTCCTCACGATATCTGTGATGACAATCACTCTTCCCCTACCTCTGCCGCCTGCTGACATTGACCGGCGGTCATCCCGAGCTCTGAGCTCTGCAGGGGAGTTCAGATCCAGGCCCAGGGTTGTGGAGCCCCCTCCAGTTGTTGCCTTCCAGCAGCCACTCAGTCACATCCACAGCGGCGCCTGGAGAACCAGCACTGGAAGAGAGATGTTTAAACATTCATTGCCTTCTAAACCTTTAAGGGATGCTGCTGGCAATGACAAAAACAGCATCAAGGAAAGAAGTCATACTGACAAACGCAGAAATAAACTGAAAAGCAAAGGCACTGCCTCGAAAAGAAAAGGCGCCATCCAGCCAACCAGAAATCACCATCCCAACCTCCCAGAGTTTACAGTCAACAGCCCAGAGCCAAAGCATAGAATTAAGCCAAGCAACCACAGTGCTGTGGTAAAGCACACTGCACAGACTTACATTTATCTAGAAAGGAGTAAATCCACAGTAGCACGTATCCCTGCTCCAGCACATACCATAATAAGTGACAGAGGAGCTGCAGGCGGACAGGCAGGAGGACGGGACAATAGACAAACCAATGTGAATGCGTACATACATATACATGGCAGCTATACAAGTACAAAGCCAGCAGAACACCACCAGGAAAAACATAGAGAAGCAATAAAACACTCTGGGAAATCTGATCAAGTAGTTAAGGAGCAGCAGCCTGTGAAAAAGCTCCCCAAGGACCTCAAAAAGCACCGTAATCTCTTAGAGGATCCTTCTGAAGCCAAGAAGAATCCTGGGTTGTTGGACCATAGAAAGGCTGTGTCCAAACCCAGGGAATCTGTAAAGAAAGATGACAGTGGCTGGTGCCAGAGCTTTGAAGAGCAGGACTTTCCAGACAATGACCACAGGAGGATCAGGATTAGCACAGATCTGAAGCCTCTTACCTGGCTCAGCAAGGATGACATCCAGAAGATGGAGCTCCTTGCTGGAGGTCAGGTGGTCAGCAAGGCCAGGGTGCCTGCACATGGACAGGTGCTGCAAGTGGTGCTGGATCCTCCAGCAAACCCGCAGGTAAGCCGTATGACTTGTTTTGATTTCAAGTGGGGAAGAACCTTTGTAATTTCCTAAAGTAAAACTGTGAGCCACATGCAGTGATCATTAGGTCCTTGTTGAACCACCTGTACTACTGTCACATATCATAAGTGAGCCAAATACCCTAAATGCTTATGAATTCATGCCAAATGCATGCATAATCCATACAGGTGAGTGAAATTGTAAACATTTCACTCGCAGGTTATCCTCCACTCAATGCTTCTATTTATTTGTATGGGTCAGAATTATAGTAGGAAGTGGATTTGTACTCAAATTATAGTTAATTAAGTAAAGAAATATTGGTTAACAATATTAGTTATCGGCTGCAAGAAGTATAAAATTATCGATTATCGGTTTCGGTTGAAATTATCGTGCATCCCTATTAAATATATTTAATCTGTAAGTTAAGGACCTTAAAAGATTTTACACCTTGCAGTAGCTGTGCTGTAGCACCACTTGTGCCCCATTTGCATATCAAAGTCCTCAAAAGCTGCCCTCTGTGTAGAAGACGTGGGTCAGACCTGGTGTTTTTATTTAAAAGCTGCATGGAAAGTCATTATTTGATTGTTTGATATACATTAACAGATTATAAATGAAGGTAAATTCATATGAAATTTCATCTGTCCATCACAGCAGCCAACACTGATCAGAGAGTCACATCAGCATGGTGCTGAACAAGGACTTAAAACTACCCACAACGAACGCTGCCGACAAGGGCACTGCTCCCTCATCAAACGCACAGATGACTGGTTTGAAGTGTTTGCCTTCCACCTGGACAGAGTCCTGGGACTCAACAGAAGCCTCCCTGCAGTTCTGCGGACTTTCCACAGTGACATTCTGCCTTACCGGTACATCAGCGGCACCCCGAGACCTGCAGTGTGGTGGGACCCGGATATTCAGCACCTCGCTGAAAAAGACAATGACCAGAACTCAGTACAGCTCACCTGGGTTCAGTACCAGAAGCTGCTACAGGCCCGCTGTGGGAGCGAAACAGACCAGAGGTCAGCCCCCTGTGTAGGAGTCCAACACTCAGAGTGGGGGAGACTGACTCTCTTTGACTTCTTATTACAGGTAAGAGAAGTGATTTTTCTCATACTTTGTCTTCCTTCTGTGGATGAGAGCCATAACCACACACACAAGTACCATAATCTTTTAATTATTGTAGAGGGACAAATAAATGTTTTCCAGCATAGGAAGGGGTAATTGACTTAAGCACTGGTGGGCGGAAGGATTCCTGCATAAAACAGCAATGGGTGTGAGGCGTTGGGCTGTTTTTCATTAAGACAATTTTACAGTAAAATGCGTTTTAGATATTTGCAACTGATCTGAGCAGCAGTTTTCTCTCTTTTCTCTGCAACGTGCACTATACTCTCTTACCCAGATGCTCTCTCTAGCACCAAAGTTTGGCACCAGTTGATTTAACATGAATCCCTCCTTAATATCAATGTATCCTTTAAAGTATTGCATTTGGAACCCAACTGTACTCTGGACAGGCTGCTACAATCAGCAGCGCAAGAGTCACATGGTCAGCAAGGTAGTCAAGCTAATGCTAAAGGGCTCCAGCCGGTTTATTGCCTGATGAGGACTATGGTTGCTCTTTTGTTTTTGTCAGATCACGTTTCTGAAAGCTAAATAGAAGTGAAAGAAGACAGAAAAAAAGCAGTTTGACTATCAGTTTTTACTGTTTTTTCTATTTGCTGTGTTAAATTTTTAGTGTTAACAATCTTTTCCAAAGCAAGCAGACAAGTTACCGAGCCTAGCAAAAACTGGCCAATTTTTGTTGGTCACATGAGCACTGGTGGTCCACTGAGTCCCTCAAACTAGATTACTTAGTTACTTAGTAAACTGCAAAAAGCATACTAGCTAGCTAAGTTGCTAACTGGACATTAAGTTCAAAGGTGACCAGAATCAGGAGTACTTTATTGATCCCCTTGGGGAAATTGCTTTTCAAGAGACTCAAGCCATGACTTTCCGGTACATCAGTTTAAATAGCAGTTTGTCAGATGACGGTTAAATCCAAGAAGAGATGCCACAACACCCCAACCTCTCCTGCTATCCCTCCCCCTCATCCCCACTCCCAACCCAACCGGTCGAGGCAGATGGCCGCCCTCCCTGAGCCTAGTTTTGTGGGAGTTTTTTTCCCCCCTCCCTATCCTAGAGGGCTTTTTTCTGTCCCTTCCCACTGTTGCTGACTGCTTGCTCATAGAGAATCCAAATGCAACTTTGTATTGTTGGGTTTTCTGTTTTCTGCTCTTTCTGCTACATAGAGCGCTATGTGATGACATGTGTTGTAAATATGCGCTACACAAGTAAAGTTGAATTGAATCTAATTGAACACAGCTGATGAGTTATCCTCCTCTGTTCTGGATTGTCTGTTCCCTCAAATGTCAACACTTTTCAGACAGTATTGTCACATTTATAACGTGGTAAAATCAGTTGATTTTACAGCAAGATGTTGCCTTTTTATCACTTGCACATGGCCATGACACAGTAAGTCATTGCCATCAATCCTTGCTGTTCATCCACTTTCCACTTTCTAAAACTTTCCCTATTAAAGTGATTTCTCTGATATTGCTTTCTGCCTGGGTGGATAAAGGCCATGAAAAGACTTGTGTAATATTTGGGTATTTGCTTCACAAAGTGCACAAAGCACATTGCTTTATAAACCTGTGCTTTCATTTGCTCAGTGAATGGGAGGAGAAGACACTGACTGAATGAGAATGATGCCTGTCTGGTTTCTCACACTCAGACAAAAAACACACACCAGATGTCCTTGCTGGTCCAGCTCTTAAGTTTAGGATGCGATCAAAGATGTGTGAATGAGATAAGATGCCATCAGATCACACACATACTACAAGTATTATAAAGCTTTTTGTAGTAATCTTTCCTTTAGGCAAAAAAAACATTTTGGAATAGCTTTTTTATGAGGATTAAAAGAGAGCAGCAACAGTTCAACAATAAGGCATGTGGCTGTAGTGCTAATGTACTGTAATAACATACCATCATTATGACAGCTTATTACAGACTACAGTCAGAAAAGCATCTAGTTAATTGTAACCTAACGGACTGCATTTAATGGGCTGAGTTTAATGAAGGGCTGTGGTGGTGCTTATGTAAAATATGTATAAAGTACAAAGCATTGATTATCTATAAATCTGAGCACATAAGGCTTTATGCATGTGGAAATAAGGTCGCCTCTCGGCAGCCAGTCATATCCTGAGCAAACTATTAAGTGTTTTAAGGAGATAGCAAACTGAAGAAATTAACAATTACGACTATGTTGATGTTCTGCAAATGTCAATTTATTTCTTCTTCTTACGTAATTACACCGCTCTCATTCAGTAATTCAAAGTGCAGTCCCAGCATGTAGTATGGGTCAATACAACGGCCTCTGCTATTTAAATGAGTCTGTTGACGTGGTCGTTGGTGATTATTGCAGTGCTGGCAGTTTATAATGTCACAGGTTTTGCACAGTTTTCCTGATAACCAATAGTGTTAATTGTTGCATCCATGTCTATTGGCAGAATTTCTTATCAGCATATTCAAGGCCATTTGCCTAATGTATCCCAGCATGCAGTGGGTGTGAACACAACCTTATTTGCTCCATCCACAAGATGAGTACACAGTGTGTGCACTTAATTTTCTAGCTTAAAACTTTTTAATTCCTCAAGAGAGAGAGATGCAAGCTAGATGCATATGCACATTTTAAAGATGTATGTTCCATTGTAAATAATACTGTGATTACAATTTGATTTCTGATATATTTTTTACATCAAACTTTACTTCAACATTCATTGTATAACAGATATAAAACATGTCAGCCACATGAGAGACCATATACAAATTTATATTGCAGCCTTTGCTATTTGCTATTTACATTGTTTCCAATTACAATTTTAGCTTCTAATTGATTAGTTGTTTAGCTCTAATTAAAGCAGAAGCAGATTTGTAATTGAAGTAAATAGAAACTAGATGCAGTTAATAACATTAATGTTGATTGCATTCAATTTAGATGAACTGGTTCAAGGGTCTTGGTATTATGTGTGCTAGTACACTGGTATGAGAACAGGTTCAATGTTTTCTTCTATTATAGGTCAGATAGTCTCATATGATAAAAGTACTAGTATTGCATGTTAATTGAAGTAGATGATTATGGACATGTGGTTCATGGATTATGGTAATAGACAGTTACCAGGTAGATTAAAGGTCCCATATTTTACCTGTTTTTAACAAGTCAAGTCAGGACTCACATGTCCCCTGAAAGTGGATTCCAAGTTTTAGCTCAAAATACAGTCCAGATCATACACTCCAACTGGTCTAGTACCTCGGGTGTTAGCCGTGTTCCAAGCAGGCTGTTTCAGTATGTGTGGCTTTAAATCCAGCTGAGCTGCTACTTCCCACACCCCTGTCAGGTAGAGAGCAGAGACACACTTTCTGATCTGTGAAGGACAAAAAGAATCGAGGGGGTGGTCTTTTCTCCTAATTTGTGAGTGTCTATACACACTATGGATACATAATCATGTTCAAAAACAATGAAACTAGATTTTGCATAATGTGGCCCCTTATACTTCAGTTTGGCCTTTTTTTCCCTGAGAACTTTACTAACCTGTAGCTGAACATCTAGCTCTTGTCGCTTTATTTCCACTGTCCACTTTGGATAGTACTAAATCAAGGTCCATGTACGTGTGGTTGGAGTGAGTGGGAACTAGCAGGGTTAACACCCAAAACCTGTCAAGCAGCTGTTGCTCATGAGTCATCAATCAGATGTGTCGTGATGTGCTGATCAATACAGAATCATTGATACTTTCAGTTCCAACGTTTCTGTTCTAGGATTTTAATATTCACAGATTCATATTTAAATCTGGATTGTATGGGTATTTTATCATCAACGTGGGACACAGTAGAAAGTGTCTTATGCTGCTGCCAGCAACATCTAAACTAAAACTAAAATTCTACCCAGCTAACAGGAACTAAGTCTCCTCCTGCGTGTCATAGTCACATGTCACATCTACTGTTCTATAAATGCATGAGCCACTGAAGCCGGTGTGAAGAGGAGAAGAAAGGGGCTGCTAGGGTGAGAGGCTCTGATGCTGTTGTGGTTTCGTCATTTGGCACAGAGACCTGCAAATTCCAAAACCAGCACCAGCATTTGATGCTGGCAGCAACACCACACCAGCTAGTTGTGTCTTTGTGATGAAAAGGGACTCCACAGCTTTTTGGGGGATCCAGGCGCAACCTCCAAGAGATCTTAAGCGTCTGTCTTCAAGCAAAATAGCCTCCTTCACTTCCGCATATAGCAGATGTTTTACTATTTTATCTGTCTTTTCCCAGTATTTTTTAACACGCCTTAGAAAAAGAACACAACACTTCGGCTGCCAGGCTTAGTTCCCCAGAGAAAACACAAATCTCAGCTGTGTTTGTTTGATGAAAGGCAATCTGCGCTGTAATGTTACTGCATACAGCCTGGATGCACACTACATATTATACACTATATACACTTAATGCCAATATAATGCTACTAAATTGATGTATACAATATAATGTATTTATTGTGCAGATAATAATTGCTGTTTCTGACTTGCTGTGATTTATTTGCAGCGCTAGGATTTGAATGAAGATCACCCAAATTCACAAGGACAGCTACATTACCATATTTTGGAATAGACTGTACCACTAGCAGCAATTTCTTGATGGTGCATGTTTAACTCCAGTTGATCATTCTGAATAAATTTTGAAGTCATATCGCAGAAAACTCAAAGAATAATAAATGGAAACTGGCTGGATTAAGACTCTCTTGGCGGCATAGTCTTCGTCCATATGGATTTGTTCTTGACGTGAATTCTTTTGTCAGAGTGCAATTAGACATCATATAATTAATTTCTGGCTGATGAAAAGGTACAGAGGCTACAGCAGGGCAAAACTGACAGGCTTATTTCTACATAATGGCTCAACTTAATGAGCACATACCAGAGATGTGTGTGCGTATTTTGGCTTGTGTGCACAATACTGTGCTGAGGGTAGTGGTGTGTCACTGGCTGTGGGTATGGATGTGGTGCCGTCAGTTCAATTAAAAATCCAATACTGCTCTGGGTCTGGATATTAGTGTGCCCTCCTTTTTTCTCTCTTTTCTCTCTTTGTGTGTGTGTGTGTGTGTGTGTGTGTGTGTCTTTCGGTTTACATTTTGAGTGGAGCTCATTCATGAGGTGTCAGCTGCTAATGATCCTGCCAGAGCTGTTGTTTCAGTTCTAAAAGACAGGCTGGTGAAGATGCAAGGATGAAAACAAGATTTATAGATAGATAGATAGATAGATAGATAGATAGATAGATAGATAGATAGATAGATAGATAGATAGATAGATAGATAGATAGATAGATAGATAGATAGATAGATAGATAGATAGATAAGACTACCACAAGCATGATCACCAGTCATTCAGTGTTCATAAGCTACCGTATTTATGAGGAGCAAAATCAAATGAAAGAGGAAAGCTGAAGGATGGATTCAGGGGTAGAAATGCAGCAGGACCAATCCAGGAACAGTGCTGGGCTGTGAGTTGATTTTACTGTGATGACGACAGTTGGTCAGATGAGAATTTTGCCACAAGTCATCAACACCCCAAAATGGCTCCGTCTGATCTGTCAAGTCCAATAGAATTTCAAACATGTTGAGGATAGGTGGATTTATATCATACCATTAGTATTTGGAAGTCAGCTCAGTCAGTCCCTGGCACACACTGTAGGCTCAAAAAGAAAATCTCAACATTTTCATGTCAAGCAAGAAGCCTTTTACTGGAATGAATGGAACGCAGACTCCAGTTTTCTTCATGCAAGCTTGGATAAAACATACTTTTTCAGAGCAGGTTGATTGCTTGGCCTCTGGTATTGCTGCTTGACGACTGAATAACGGTGTCAGATGGCACGTGGTGTACTGTTACGATGCTATCGCAGCAGCGGTGCAGAAATAGCTGTGTACATGGTAAAGATGAAGAAACTTTAGAAAAACCATTTTAGGTGAGCACTGCTGGCAGAGCACACTGCGCTTCTTGATAAGTGTAACAGTAATTGTGCAGCTTCGACAGAGTCATCTAAGACAGCTGTTGTACTGGTGCCGTTGCTTTCAGAACGGCACATTGTTGGGCAGCTGGTTTTCCAGGAGAATCCATGCTTTGACACAGCCATCTTTGCAATGCGCTGTTGTTGTATACGATGACATCAGTGAGTCAGCCAAGCAACAACTTTATACTCGACGTTGCACTTCCTCAGGTTCCCAGCATTACACCTGCGAAGTGTGAAGTAGACAGGATGAAAAGTTGTCAGTGAAAGTGAGGAAAACACATATACACACACATACAGAAATTCCTTTGTTTGTTAGGAAGGTTTTCATGACTATAGCTGCCACTTCAGAGGGCAAACTGTTGTGTTTTTCTGCATTGGTCTTACTCAGACCCATTACTGTGATCTAGAGGGAAAGATTCACATGAGGGCTGCTGGAGAATTTTTGGTCTCATTTTCATGTGAGAACAAATATGGAGTGATTTGATTCAAATTATTACAACCATGTTGAATGAGTTTGGAGGTGAGCAGCGTTCCCCAGTCACCCTTTTCAACTATGATTTAACACCACTCTACAGAGGCACAGTACCACAACAACCCTGCGGGAAATCTTGTTGGTCCCTGCATCACATGACACTCGTGCTCTGGACAACAAAAACAACTCAACCAAAACCAAATGAGAATTTCTGTTGTAGCGTTCTCAATAGTTTAGGAAAACAATCATTTCTACTGCTACAAATACAACAAACTGGTTTAACTTTGACTTGCATTTTTGTTTCCACAGTGTGTCGTCTATACTTACGTTTGTTTACTTATGATGAAGAAGGTTGCATTCAATTTCACATATCTAGGTATGTTTACACGCACACACCACAAAGCAGTGACTACAAATACTGTGAGAAAAGCACCGGTCTGGCTGCTTACATCAGAGCTCCCCTCAATAATCCTGTTTACAACACTAGAAATATTGCTGTGATTATCCAGAGGAAAGAGTGTTTGAGGTTGTGCTAAAAAAACAACAACGGTGTTTTTGACAGCTTTGATGAGGCTCAGGATGCAAATGATTTCACTATATGAATGTGGAATCTGTGGATGTAGCGGCTCTGTGTGATTGGAAACATGTAAGTTTGTTTGCCTAGTTTGTTAGACCCTAAAGATGCAGTATGTGAAGATGAGTTAATAAACATACACACAGTGATGTTGCCGTCATTTCAGAATATATTAAGCTGGCCTATGCACATTTATTTTCTAGACTTACCCAAGTGTAACCTTACCCTAACCTTAAATAAACCTTCATACTAAAATGTAATGGTTTGCATTATGGGAGCTGCTTTATTTGTTTCCAAACAGATTTATATCCCTGCAAGAACACACTCACCCACGCACACGCACACATTATTGAAAGGGAACCTAATTTGTGAATGTTGTCTAGTCCCAACTGGATGGACTTTTAATACAGCGAGAACGCGGAGGCAAAGGATGAAATATTCCCTGTGGTTCCTGATAAATCAACTAATCACTGAGTTTTTAAACTTCACAAAAGTACAAAAGTGAGGTCTGTTACAGACATTCAGTGGAAAAAAAGTTAAACCCCAATTAAATAAATACAAATCGACATCCGTAAATTTGTTCAGAAAACACAAAGGAAAGAACCCTTCAGAACTTTCACACTAATTCAGCGACTTTATGAACAGGAATTCCTAATAGCTAATTCGACACCTCTTGCTAAGTCAAGGAACCTGTGTGTATGCGTGTGTCTGTTCTTCATTTTCCTCAACAGCTGTTTAACGTATCTTTTTCAGAATTGGTGGTTGTATTTTAAGACCTGAGGAAGTGCAGCATCGAGCATGAAGTCGTTGGTATACCTGGTTCTTTAGGAAATATCACATGACATTTGGGCTTAGGCGAATCTGCGACCTAAAGACGCCATTGATGACAACAACAGCGTGTCGCAAAAATGGTCAAATTTGGGATCAACCTAGAGAAAGATCGGCAGCTAAAACCTCACCCATAATTCACTGTAGTGTGGGTGTGTTTTAGACAGAGACCCAACACTGTGGTGCTCTGTAATGTTGTCGATACTGCAGCGTCAGAGAGCACCACCCTGTTTGCTTATTGTCCTCTCCCAAGTACAACACAGGTTTTTAGGGTTATCAACATGTGAAACGTGTTCTGTTAGTAGTAGTAGTAGCAGTCATGAAGAATTGGCTTTCTAAATGCTTCTAGCACAGAAACCCTAACCCAGTGTATAAAGTAATTTCTGCACTGCAACTCTCATTGTTATGCAGCCATTTTATAGATGAAATAGACTCAGCTAACATTCAAGACTGTGATTAAATTAATCCGACAAATAAGGTCAAATAATATTAATGACATGATACCACAACAGGGGCAATTATATGAATGATTAAAATGTTGAGATAATATTTAGTTTGTCTATTATACATTTGTAAAACATTGTTTAGATTTAGCAATAAAATTGTAGTGGTTAGGTGCAGCCCTAGAGTTAAGCTATGCTCAGAGCCACATACGTGGAGGGCTGCCATCTGTCTGAATGGTGATGGTTCCACCTAATGAAACGTCAGCTAAATTGAGTTTTAGGGTTAACATTAATGTTTACATCAAACATTTCCCTACGCAATCAGTGTCAAGTGTGACATAGTTTGGATGAGTGCTAGTAGAAAGCCGCAGACAGCACTACTGGAGGCCAAGCAAATGGCTCATTTTAAAGCAAACTGCACTAGAACTTTTAAAGAGTTGCGAACGTACCAGTGATGCTACATGCGTTAGCTATGTGTTACAATTCTGCTCTAATGCAAACCAATGGGAGACGCCATCACATGCCACACCAGTCCTCATATACACTCAGCATGTTTGGTGTGGATGTGGTCAGGACAACCACAGTGACTGCACAGTGTCCAGAGTAAAACATGGAGGTGGAAGTGTGCTAATGCAGAGCTGTGTGAATGCAAAACTTCTGGGAGGATGACATTTATAGATGGAACTATGACTGCACGTTTGTAGACGTTTCTACAATGATCCCAAACACATTGTTTCAGTGACACTAGCGTTTCTAAAGAAGAAAAAGTGGAAACTATGACCTGGCCAAGCATGTCCCCAATTTAATAGACCCTTTGGAGTTAGTACAACAAAATCCCTTTAGAAAAGAACTGCTGAAAAGAATTGCTGTGAAGAATGGTAGCACTTTTATCCACAGATCTGTGACAGACTGATATCATCCACGCCCTGGAGAAACACTTCTGTCATCAGAAACAAAGGCACACATATAAAATATTCAAAGATAAATGGATGAAGTGCATGAAGTGTGGACTCAGGTGTGATAATAAGTGATAATGACTCAGGGTGTATTCAGTGGGTTTTTTTTTTTACTGCACATGTACAATACTGTGAATGCATTTCTTTCAGGCTGTTTTCCAGCAGATCTATTGTTGAACATCTCACTGCGCTGTTGAACATATCACAGTTATTTTCACATTTCACCTCCTCAGTGGTGAGCCTGCTCTGACACACTCCGCTTACACTGCAGAGGCTGCACCCCAGTGCTGATTTTACAACCTCCAGTAGTAATTTGGACCTGCTTTGTTCTGTCCGCACACTGAGATGGAATGTGTATCTAACACCCATCTACAGTGTGTGTGGGGTTGAATATGAATAACCCATGAGGCAGCTCTCTCCCCCTCACTGCCAGAAGTCAATCCCTGTAACAGGGCCAAGCTCTAATAGCCTCCTATTGATCTGCTGAGAGCCGATGAGAGCGCCTCTGAACACTTGTTCCTACCTGCTCCCTTAACACCTCCCTTGGCTCTGATAGCAGGGAACCAAACACCAAAGGTGCAGGAAGAGCAGTGTGAAGGACACACACTCATTCACACACACACACACACACACAATGGAGGTGGAGGACACCCTGGGGAGGATAGGGGAACTGAGGATAAGGTGACAATTGGAGTGCAGGTTTTAAAAAATGAAAGGTACACTGTTCCAGACTGCTACCTAGCTGTTTCTTATATAGCTGCAAGGAAAAATCGACCAGAACTCAGCATGCTCAGCATGTTCGTGATGGACTCAGATTATATTCTGAAATCATTTAACAGTGTGATCAAATCAGTCCGAAGCCCTGACAGCAGCATCCAGCCACAACTGACCCACCATACTAAAGTGCTGGAGCAAACAACATGGTGGATGGAGAAACAAATAATTTAGAACTGGTAGTTCTGATCATTTTTTTAAAATTTGGGACAGTCTGTTTATTAGTTTATAGATATATTGAGTTTTCAATATGTGAGCATGGATATCCTTAGGTCATGATTCATTGTCCTTATTACTATTACCTGGATCAGTAAGGTCTGTTTTGGATGGTTAGTGTATGGAAGTCTTTCAGTTGTGCAGAAAAAGCTGCATTTCCTGTAGCACATTTAGTGTGGGACTTAAGCTAAGCACTAGCTTCTGTATCGGTGTAATGTGACTTATAATTTTTGCAAATAGCATACAAGATATCTGTGGATTGAAATTATGTCATATAGTCAGTCAAAACAGTAAAACTTGCCACTTTGGAACTGTCAGCTTAAAATCTAATTATTTTCTTGATGAGGTTTACAGCTAATGTTTTGTTGTCCAACATATGTTTTTTTCAAAGTTAACAGGGATGGAAATGCTCATCAGTTGGTAAGATTACCATTTTGATCCAGACTAAACTGACTACTAGGTGGATAGAAATGAATATTGGATCATATACATAACACATCCAGAGGAACCTTCCTGACTGTACCATTTTAAGGTTGACATTTTTGCATTATAGTGAAGTATAGAGTCATGATGCCGAAAGGAGGAGTTGTAACAATGCTGGTGTTAAAAGTAAAGATTTGACTCAGCAGTACTTTGTTTTTAGTGACAATTAATGAATTTTATCATGCTAACATGACAAACTAAAATAGAAAACATCATGTCTACTAAACATCAGCTTGTAACCATTGTCAAAGTATGTTAGCTTAGCATTTAGCTTAAGTCATCATTATGTCTAAGTCTCAGACCTGCTGGCATTGCTATAGACTCATAGTCTTGTTTGACATTCATACTGTCATTTTTAAATACACTTAATTTTGACATTTAATTTTAAAATTTCCCTGCTTTGTGTTATTGTATTACAGAATTTGTAACATGGTTAAGAACTGAGCAAATGTCTGAAAGTAGAGGAAAGAACAACACCTACACAAAGTCAAATTTCATTAGAATCAACCCTCAAAAAAAGATAAGGTTGTACATGCTGCCCACACTGTTTGACTGACTAGTAACGCTGAGAGGTTCAAAGAAGAAGCAGCACAGCCAAGAAAGTGAAGCAAGGCAACTTCAACACAGAGGATGCTAATGAAGAACAGAGCAAGTATGCAGATGAGGTGAAATAAGGTTTAAATGAGTAGAAAGAATGATGTTAATTGGCTGAGTGAACGTGCAGAACGCTCTCACTCAGTGCATCATGTGCTGAATATGGAGACTTGCAGTCGAAAATGTATTTCGGCAAATCAGACTCCCCAGATACACTTTACAGTTTGTTCCACTTTAATTTTGTGTTGACTCTGACCGCAGCAGAGCTCCACATGTTGTCTTTCCCTGAGGCTTGCTGGTGTTCAGTGGCAGTGTAAGTCAATATTGGCTCAGGCTCCACAAGGCTGCTGGACCGAGCTCAAAATCAGTATACTCCAGTGTGGGAGTGAAATGTGGCAGCAGGGTGAGAAGTCTCCTAAAAGCACCACACAAGTGAGAAGAAACAGCGATGGTGCAGCTTTACTGAACAATGAAACACACAAACTCCACTCTCTCATTCACACACACACACACATGCTGTTGACCGGAGGGCACCAGGGTCGTGTGCGTCACACATCCTTGCACAAGCGTGCTGATGCATACAAAACTCCTCTACTACATATACACACCAACTCTCACTAACAGCCAATCCCTACAGTTGACCTGAGGGCACATCTCATCAAGGTTGTGTCTGTTTGTTTCTCACTTTGTCAGTCTCTCACTCTAACACCAGGGAGTAAATCACAAGGTTCTCACACAGACAAGATTCTCTCATATTATTAATCATTTCACTGGCTGCAAAGTGGAAGAGCTCTCTTCAGGTTCTGATTCTTCCCAGCAGACTGCATGATTTGATCATTTTTCACCCACAAGATGATGAAGGATTTGAATGAAATTTGACTGTATTACAACTGGGTCCTATATTTGTAATTCTGCTATCATTCCTATTGGCAAAGACTTTATTGCCAGTGATTTGTAAACCTGAGCCACATTACCACCAGAGGAACTTTTCCAAGGGACTAAGAACCTTTTGAGGAAGTCACTCTCTGTATTTTCCTACAGGAAAGGATCTAAATGAGTTGCCAGGAGACAGTTTTCCTCAAAAGTCCCTGTTTAGGAGGTAGTACTTTCCGCAATACAACAGCTTGCAGCAATTATAAATGCCATTTATAAAAGCCTGCAAGAAATCCTGCTGAAATCCCATCATAGATGGACTGTCAGCAGATTCTACGCCTTTTGTACAAGGGAAGACATCCAGCGGGAACCTGAGTCAATGATCCACAATGAAAAGGTCTGCTGTAGAGTAAGGTTAAGGTTGTGTAAGCCTTTTCTTTTTGACACATCAGCAACCTAATTTTCTAATTTTTCAGGCATTTAGACCTCAGAAAATGAGGAAACTAGGCTGTTGATAACAGTGTAGAAGGAACCTTTTGTCCCAGGAAAAGTTCTGGACATCAGTATACATAAGTTCAGAAGACTTTTGGTGGAAACAACTATTGTAAGAGGTGCGTCGTCATAAGAAGCATAGGCAATCAGATGATGAGATGAGTTGAGTAAACCTTGTAAGTTGGCTAATCTTGTGCCAAAAAGAAAATGAAGACATACTTAACCCAAAGTGTCCGTCTCAACAATCCATCATGGTACCTCCCAAAGTTTCTGCTGCAGAATCACAGAATCAGAGTTGGTGGTGTTATATTGTGAGCAGGAATATAATACCAGCTATGTTTTCAGATGTCAAACTGATGTGTCAGTAGTATTACAAATCTTTTGAGCAGATAGTTGTGTGGAGTTTTCCCAAACCACAAACATGTCCTGAGATGCTCCTATAACTCCAACTTCATTTGTATATTCTTGGCAGTGTTTGGACATCAGGGCTCCAGACCGACTCGTTCCACCAGTAGCACTGGTGCCAGAGATCTTATTGGGGAGAGACTTGCCACTTAAAGGATCATGGAGAGAAATCTAGGAGAGGATGACGTAATGATAGAGATGGCAGTTTTATGACACATGTTCTGCCTATAAAGTCAATCATCAGCCCAATTACAGTCAAACCAGAGAACATCGAGCCAGACGGGTTGTTGCAGTGATGCACATGCAATGTCCTGACACTGTGCATGCAAAGCAGAAGTCTGTGGGGGAAAACCACGTATGTTTTGAGGCAAAGTCACCAAACTTCTCAAGGCGTTTTTATCAAATTTGACTCATGACTCTATAAATACCATTTTTTTATGTCTTGGTGGTCATTGAAATTGCAGTTATGGCTTTTCCCCCATTCATTTAGATAAGGTCCTGGTCTTCTCAGCCCAAAATAGCTGCCCAAGGGCGGTACCAAGATGGGTGGCTGGCAGAGCACCACTTTAATTGACATGCGACATTCAGGTTTTTTTCATCTTAACCAATGCTTTGGTAGTTCATAGCCAATTTACAGAAATAACAATTTGCTCTTTTGTTTTAAGTCAAGTCATTCTATAAGACAGTGTGTGAACTACCAAGCGGCGATAGCTTGACCCCTCTTAGTCTGACTCACTGGATGTGGGCTGCGGGTATAAGCCGACTGCTGCCACTGGCCACTATCTGCATGTTTTCAGAATCCCTCTCTGGACTAGCCACCTACCACACTGAAAACATCAAGTTTCAATGATCATGCAGGAAGGCAACCTTGCCATTTCTTTAGTGAATTAGACTTTTTAATGACAGTGTTTTTCTCCCAGCATGCAAAGGTTCCACCAATACAATTCTGCTGTTACTATTTTGGGAGAACACCAAATCCTTCTCTTAGACTACGCTTCTCTTCGCAACACATAAGCTCCCCTGAAGACATGTTTTTTTTTATTTTTCAGGGTTTCTGAAAACATTGACAGCGTGTTATTTTTGACATGCATTTCTATTCTACTGTGCCTTCATCACCATGCATCAGGTCTAAAATTAGGCCAATATTTATGCGTGACTCATGCATCAGGGTGATTCATCACTAAACCCATTTAATAATTACTAGATGGGCATGTAGCTGTTCTTGCCTTCACTATGGAAGCATGGCAGAGCAATATCATAAATTTAATTTACTTTAACTCCAAGATCAACTAGAAAACTAATTTTCTTAATGCCAGCTTCCATAAAATACATTATTCTTGCAATTTTTCTATTGCTAGGAATAATGATAAACATAAGCTCAATCAAGTGCTTTATGAAGTGCTTTGTATCTGTTGTTTCTGAGCACCAACTATCAGTTCCTAGATAGTTGGTTAAAGTCTGTAGTTGAGATAGTAAACCTAGCTTTCACACTTAAGTAAGTACATACAATAAATAAGTTCCTTTCCTGAGACGCCTCAGACATGTAAACTGCCAGAGCCATTCTTGTCACAAACAGTGGGTCTGCCTTTTTCAACACTAAAACGCCTCCTGATCCCTCGTAACATTGTCCTAATCAGAAATCGAGGACTGTAGTGGCACAGGAGGGCCTGCATGATCTTTTTTCTTGACAGATGGATCAGTAGTTTGTTTCGTCACCACCAAGGGGAAAGTGACACTGAGAGTAATTACGAACCTGTTGCAGGTAGATGATGTGCTGCACAGCATGGTCACCATCCTGCTTTGTTATGATGAGGATAGCGTCACATTTACTCTCTCTATTCTCTGTTTTAGTCACACACATGCACACACTCACCCCAGTTCTCACTCCCTCCTGGTGTTTCACATGATATGCAACGGTGATTAAAAGGAAAAAAACCTGGCAACATATTTTGTGGCACCAGTGCGCCTGGTTCTAAAATTTAGTAGCACTGTCTCCAAAAATGGTCACAAAATGTGACTAAGTGGTTGCAGTCTGGAACCTTGGCAAACTTTCATGTCTGGTGAGCCAGGCCATGAATTGTAGTTGTAAGTCTCAGTTTAGCCCTCATCTTGCCTTTTTATGTGATCTCACATGAACACAGATACTGAATGTCAGTCTGTTTTTACACTGATAACTGCATAAGATTATCTGTCAGACGAGGAGCCAGAAGCAGATCACTGACTGGAGGGATGAGCCAGCACTGGCTGCTTTTCAACAAGATTTACACTGGAAATCAGTGAGCACTAATCAAAAGCTAAAAGTCTGCTTCTGCCTCATAACCATTTTTCTGATCTTTGTTCCAAATCATTTAGTCTAAAAAAGGCCAATGGTTTGGTTTGGGGAATGGAGAAGTGGGGACACAGCGACAGCAGAAATTCTCCAGGAAAAAGAAATGCACTTAGATATACAGTCATGGAAAAAAGGGTATTAGACCAACCTTGTTTTCTTCAATTTCTTGTTCACTTTAATGCCTGGTACACCTAAAGGTACATTTGTTTGGACAAATATCATGATAACAACAAAAATAGCTCATAAGAGTTTAATTTCAGAGCTCATATCTAGCCACTTTCCATGGTTTTCTTGACCAAAACCAAAATCACTTAAGTTCTTACATCAGTAAGACGTACATCAGTAGACTCAGGTGGTAGAGCAGGTTGTCCACTGATCGCAAGGTTGGCGGTTCGATCCCCAGCCCCTTCGCATGCCGAAGTGTCCTTGGCCAAGTTGCTCCCAATGGCAATGCCTTGCATGGCAGCTCTGTCGCCGTTGGTGTGTGAATGTGTGTGTGAATGGGGGAATGAGAAACACATTGTAAAGCGCTTTGGATACCGCTAAGGTAGAGAAATGCGCTTTATAATTGCAGACCATCTACCTTTTACCAGTAGCTATCGTTGCATTGTACTGCCAAAAACAGTGCTTTTAGGCATTCCATGTTTTCTTTTCTGTCTGTTTAAGTCACATGATACACACAGGAGTTAGTACTTGATTGTTTAATCACTGTTTTTGATGACTGCAGCCATGCGTCTTGGCATGCTCTCCACCAGCTGCTGACACTGTTCTGCTGTCACAGCAGACCATTTCTGTTGCACAGATTTGTTTTTGTTTTTGGGCTTGTGGTTCTCCAATTTGCGTTTGATTATTTTCCACAGGTTTTCAATTGGATCCAGATCTGGTGATTGAGCAGGCCAAGGAATGGTTCCAGTGTTCTGGTTCTCCATCCAGGTTTTAACTGACCTTGCCTCTTGTTGGAGAATCCATTCATTCAAGGCAGGAAAGAGTTTTCCAGCTGATGGAAGAAGACTGTTTTCAAGAGTAGTCCTGTACATGACCTGGTTCATTCGCCCTTCACACAGTTGCATTTGCCCTGTTCCACCCAAACTGATACAACCCCAGATCGTCACTGATCCACCCCCATGTTTTACTGTAGAGGCAAGACAGTCTGGTTTGTAAGCTTCTCCAGGCTTCCTCCTAACCAGTAAGTTGGCTGGAGTGGGCATCAACTGAAAACTAGATTCATCACTGAAGAGAACCTTAGCCCAATCATCAACAGTAAAATCCTTGTGATCCCCAGCAAAGAGTAACTGGGCTTTCCTCTGCCTTTCGTTGATGAAGGGCTTCTTCTGTGCCCTGTGTGACTTCAGACTATCTTCAAGAAGTTGGTTTCAAACTGTCCTTGCAGAACAAGTCACATTTCTCGACAGTGCCTGCTCATTTTTAAGATCTCTGAAGGGCTGACAACAATTCCTGACACAGGAATGGATGAGTGCACAGTCATCTCGTGGAGTACAACGATGTCTCCTGCTGCGACCAGCTAGCAGTCTGGAAGTACCATGTTGGGCTTGTTTTTTCTTGGTGTAATGAACGGCTGTCTTGGAGGTCTTCAGTTTTTTTGCTACCTGTCTCTCACTCACGCCAACTTCCAGCAGTGCCAAGATGACTGCCTTTGTGGCTTCACATAATTCTTTTGTTTTAGGCATTATGTGAGAGAGAGCTGACAACTTCTGAGTTGTGCTACGACTTGAATGTAAGCAGGAAACCACTCTAGGCCTTTGCATGTGCAGCGCTGCTTATGACATGAAATGGCCTCTTATATACCCTGGGAATAAAATTAAGCTTAAGCATGTCAAATAGGACATCAAGTATGATGGAATCAGCTCCTTTTTTGTCGTGTTCATTGTTCTTCAGGTAATATACCTTTAGTGGTACCAGGCATTAAAATGAACAAGACATTGAAGAAAACAAGGGTGGTCTAATCATTTTTTTCTATGACTGTATTTATATGAATCCTGCAAACGTATTAAAAAATCAACCTATTATGATCAGATTGGTTACGTTAGTTTAACAGTTTAGAAATCTGTAGAGGTTGTGCTATTATTTGCCCAGGGGCTACACTTAAAATTGCTTTTATTTTCATTGCTACACAATGTATTTGCATCTCTTTGAGAGAAAAGCCTGAGTGTGTGATTCCACAGAAGGATTCAGGCTGTTGAATGAGAATTATTAACAGTAATTAGTTTGTTTATTCCTTCATCCATCTTTCACATTGTGTTTTATCTTTTATGTTGACAAACACGTGCTTCATTTTGTCGTAGTCTCAAAGGATCCTTTTTAGGGTGTCAATGATATTTTTTCTCACAGTTTTTGTCAATGAAATCAGCACCGTCTCACAAAAAAAAAACCCTGTGTTAACCCTGAGAGACAAAACGCGGGGCAAAAAGTCTCCCAAAATAGAGTTATGCATAATTTCACCACTTGAAAGTACTGTATGCCTTTGTGTTAACAGTTCCAACAGACTTACTTCACACTGTCACCGCTAATTAGCTTTTTTAACCTTTGTTGTAATTCAAACATTAAATCTTTCTTAACTGCCATCTGTGCTTTCACTACATATTCATACACAGTCTTTTCATTTTAGTATCAAGATTGTGCATTCCTGTCTTAGCCAATAGTCTATTCAAATCTCAACTGGTCCAAAATGCCACAGTAAAACTCCTCACTGAACCTAAAGAATCCACTTAACACCACTTTCCTTACCCGACCTGATTACCTGTACGTTTTAAAATGTAAGTGATGACTTTTGTGGTTGGCCCCTGATTATATTGCTGGAATGTTAACTGCTTCCAAGTCCTGAATGCAGCCTGAGATCCTCCGGCAGAGGTGTGGTAGCAATTCCCACATCGAGGGTTAAAAACCGGAGAAAAACAAGCTTTGGGGCCCCTTGAATCTGGAAGAACCTGCCAGAGACCAGAGAGACTAACACTGCTTCTTTTCAAAAATCTGTTAATTAATACTGTTGTACATTTCCACTTGCTGTTTTAGCATAATTATGTTTTTACCTTATTTTTTGTCATTTTATTATAAAGTTTTTTCACTGTGAAGCCATTTAGAGCTGTTTTTTAAAAGTTCTGTGTGAATAAAGTTGTTACTACTCTAATTATTATCATTAATTATCTGTTCTTTGTCTGTTTTTGTAGACAAACGACCGTCTTGACAGGTACTGCTGTGGTTTCACACCTGATCCCACAGAGCTCTGTGTGGAGAACCTGCTGCATGCCAAGTGTGGCAACGCCAAGAACCTGCTGCTGGTTCACATCCTGGTACGTATCACAACCAGTGCTTATGCTATTTGATCCAACACAAATGGTAAACTCTACATTTTCCTCTCTGTGCCACGATCATCTTTATTTGTCTTGAGACACTAAAAGGTAAAGATGAATCAATTATCCTCAGCCGAGACAACAAATTCACTGATGTGTTCATAAAAAGACAACACTTCTTTTCTTACCATTAAAATTCATTGTTTAATATTAAAACTTTAAACGCCTCCATTTCTTCTCGTTGTCAGATTGTTATTCATTATATCAGCGGGAAGGAAGAAAATAAAACCCACCTTGGCTACCCTGTGTTTTTTTTGTTGCTCAACATGTTTTATAGCTGTCATTCTTCCATGGCAACGCAAGAGAATGGATCTATATTTATACGGTACAACAGGAGCACATATCCAACTCTCAGCAGTGTCTAGCTAGCAAATAAGCTCTCAGGCAGGCAGATGGTTCTGAGCAGGAGCTGATTATGGTGCATGTGCTTTATGTTAATTGTCACAGTATGTAAGAACAAATAAAGCCTGTTAGTGAGAAAATAGAGGAGCCTATTTTTATGTTGCTCAGCTGCTGTCAAAGGTCTCCCAGTATTATTTGGCTGCTCAGGCCTTAGAGAAAATATCATTTTGGGTTGTTTGTGTGCTATGGAGTGAGGCTGATATTAGAATAATCTTCCCTCAGTATTACTTAGCACTGCTTAAATTGAATTTATTTATTTGTAGGCCTTAACTGTAGCTGGAGCATGTTCAGTTTGCACATAGAAAGTGTATAAAAATGAATGACAACACTCGAGTTGAAAAATTGCAACAAAATAAAAGCAAATGGACACAGACTAAGTGACGACATGTGTGAAGCATGGGACGTTAGCGTCCACTGTAGCTTCTGTTCCACTGGAGAGATGAAAAACAGCAACAAGCAAACTGTAACCTTCCTCATGTGTTCCTCAGTAACACATGAAACTGAGCGATTTACCATATTTCACTATGCTTTTTATGTTCCTTTCCACTGTCTGAAGTCTGACTAGAGCTCCTCCAGCTCGTTGCTCAGCAGGCAGCGTAGGATGGATTTTTCGGGTATTTCTTGCTGCATATATCAGCCTGGAACTGCTCAAGAGGAGGTTGATGAGAGCTGTGGGACTCAACCAGAACTGCAAAGTAAAGCTCTCTAAAAAGTCGACCAGATGCCTGCAGACGATGCAGAACTGCTGTAGTTAAGACCAGTAGATTGGATCTTCATATTGTCCTCCCTACGTCAGAGAGCACATTTTAAAGCTTGAGTGCAGGACTTTTATATATAAATCAGTATCCATTACATTCAAGTCCTTACCAAACGAGTTCACACAGTGCTTAATAAACCTACCTAAATCCTCTGTAGAGTTTTAAATCTGCTTACTGTGGTGATCTTTCAGTGCTAGCATACTGGTAGTGATGCAATTTATGTCAACCAACAATTACTACCAAAGCTAAGGAGGAGAGCAACCGTAGCGGCAGTGACAGAGTATCCTACAGCAACTAGCAACATGGTGGAAAACCTTAAGAAGCGCTCAACAAAAGTAAAGATTTTCAAAAACTGAAAGAAACGGGACATTCAGAGGAAGGATTATAGTCTAAAAAAGAAAGCAATCAGCAGTGAGGTGTAAGTCTCAGGCACGCATTGACTATTTGTGTAATTACTCTCACTGCCAGAAGGGGGAGACAAAAGTTCTGCACTGCAGGTTCAAAATGACAGCACTGACAGCACCAAAGTATATATGGATGGCAGTATGCACAAATGGACCAACCCACGTTTGGTCACAAAATGATGTATCACCTTTATACAAGTCTGCAAGTATCTGGCTTTCATACGCCCAACACACTCCTAACACACCATGCTAGACTACAAGCATTCTGAACCTGACAGATTTAATGGTAACACAAAGATCCATTTTAAACCATCATTACAAAACAGCAGAATGTGGGTCAGCCCACTTGTGGATGCTGCACTCCATCTGACCTGCTGTTCTGCTGTTAACCATCCAGGTGGTCCAGGACAGGTCTGCTGACTGTCACCAGAGCCCAAACTAAACATGGAGCATTCTGTTCTCATACTCCACATGTCTGGGATCCACTCCTAGAGGCTTGAGTTTTGCTCCGATCTTCAGTTCTGCATTTTATTAGGTTCAATTAAGGACTACTTTTTCATACCTGGAACTGAACTGTAACTGCACTGTCATTTTTATTGTCCTTGTTTTTATTCCCTTGATTTAAGTATCTTTTTATATTGTGTCTTTATGTGGCCTTACTGTTGAAAGTACAAATACTCTTCACACTGGACACTTAGTGCAGTTAAATGCAGCACAAAGCAAACTAGTAAAAACATTACACCACTGAAAATTATATCCAAATGAGCCATGTTAGAGCCCGATATGTAACAACGACCTGAAATGTATCAGCAACCTGAATTGTTATAAAACAAAATGTAATAAAACCCAAAATGTAGTAACTGGTTGATAATTTAACAAGATGCTGAGCCCAAAACATAAAAACTTTTTTGCCCAAAATGTAACAACTTGTTACAAAATGAAACAACTTGTTATATTTTGGGTCTGTTATTACATCATGGGGCTGGCAAAATATTTTTCCTGTAATAATGTAATAATTTTATTACATCAGCGAGTGAGTCAGTAATTTCTGGATTAAAGGGCTTATTGCTTCAATGTAGAGTGTAGTGTCATACACAAATGCCCCTGTCATATACATACATATATATATATACACATATATATAAATGTCACAGAAGAAATCGCGATCCAGGATAATTGCTGATTGTCCTAGGACAAACAATAATTCTACCAGGACAATAACAAAAAACAATAAAAACAATACAATGCAATATAAATCTTAAAGACAGACGTCTTTTAATTATGGTTAGGGTTAGGGTGAGGGTTAGGGATGCAAGAAAAGCTGGACTATCATGTTTAAGAAAGTGCCTCCCACATAGTCTTGGAGTATGTCAGAATAGACTGTAAATACTGTAAATAAGTATAATAAACTCATAAGTGGAATGTATTAATTTGATCTCAAAAGCAGTGTTTTCTTGCTGTAATTGTAAGAATATTGTTGTTTCCTTTATTTTAACATCATATCATTGACGCCAATCCTTTATCCATTAAACCAACCCCTCACCAGCAGCCATCCCACAAACGCAGCTGTACTAGAGCCCGATATGTAACAACAATCTGAAATGTAACTTTGTTACATTATCGACCAGTTATTACATTTTGGGTTTTATTACATTTTGTTTTATAACAATTCGGGTGGTTGTTACATTTCAGGTCGTTGTTACATATTGGGCTCTAACAAGCCACTCAGATATAATACAGCTCAGTGTTGATGCTACAGTGATGTATTCTGCATGACTGTTAAACATACTAGATGTAAAAATGTGTTTTAAATATACATTTTCTACGTTCATAGACACACGACATGTGGACAAAATTGTAATAAATTGTTAAAATTGTATTTAATTGCTATTGTATTCACTTCAGTTCTGGAAAAAGATAACAGTGAACAAATGAAAATGGGTCTGACAACCTAAGCTGTTCAAAAAGAGTAAAAACTCACCTTCCAACTTTAGTTGTGCACAGTGCAGCCTGTGTTTCCATCTGACAGCTTGTGTGTGTGTGTGTGTGTGTGTGTGTGTGTGTGTGTGTGTGTGTGTGTGTGTGTGTGTGTGTGTGTGTGTGTGTGTGTGTGTGTGTGTGTGTGTGTTCAGGTGAGGAAGGCAGATCCCTCCAGACTGGTGTTCATAGACAATGCTGGCAGACCCCAGCAGCCCACCGACAACCTCAACTTCAGGCTGGTTGAGGGCATTGATGAGTGAGTACAACGTAGCAGCTCTGCCAGAGCAAGAGATTTGATTTTTTCTTCTTCTTTCAATTGTTTTTCTGTTGTTGTTGTTGTTTTTGTTTTCCTTCATTCAAGCAGCGAGGCTCAACAAATTACACAGCACAGATTCAGAAACTCATTTTAGCTCACAGCAGGCAGAAACACTGATGTGAGGAAATGTTTCAGAAGAAAAACACATCTAACAACATATTTCCCTGGTGAGCAGCCTTCAAATCAGCAGCACAGAAACGTCCACTGGAAGCTTGTTAGGATTTTGTTACAATGTCTGTCTGATTAGATTAGTGTGCTTTCAATTAGCCCGCTATTCAATATGCTGAATGAATCAGGCCTGATAGAAATTCCCCATTGTCTGTCACTTAGGATTACTAAGCTGTTCCATAAATTTCTGTTAAATATCTTAAGTCTGGATTCGAAGCTGAATGAAAATAGAATGTTGAAGTTTCATATTATTTCACATCACTGAAGAATATGGAAGCAAGTTTTTAAAACTTTCCTCAAAGGCTAAGAGTTTCTTAGAAAACCTTAATATGTAATTGATTAAGAAAGTATTCAGGCCATTTCAGTTATTGCACACTTTATTGTGTGGTAAATGTAATTTTGAAATTGCTAAAACTGGCTTTTTCTATGCCCTAACGCTATGACTCAAAATGGAAAGTCAAATCAAAGTAATTCAAAAATTAAAAACTGAATTCTCTCACAAGCACATTCAGACACTTTGCTGTGGCTCCAGATTGTGGTCAGGTGGGTCCTGTTTGCTTTCATTTTCTCTGAGATGTGTCAAGAACTTGACTGAAGTCCATCTGTGGCAAAATGAATTGGATTGAACAGAGTTCAGAAACACAATCCTACAATTCACACTGCATGTCAGGACAAAGTGGCTTCTTTATTGCCAGTATGTAAATGGATTGAGACGTGATTGAGAAATGAGACCTTCCCCAAGTGTCTACATTTCCTGAAACAGCCTGTGGACTGATTTGAGGGCGAAATCTGGGTAAATCCAAAGGCGCCATTAATGCTCGCTCCTACATGCATTGCCTCAGTGCCTCTCTCCGCTCTCCTATGGAGAAAACCAGTCAGCATCAGCAGAACATGTGATTAATAGAGGGACAAGATAGGTGAAAAAACAGAATGTTTACCCTATAAAGTCTATCAACTATGCCGTCGTAAACCTACAGATACAGATATATGTCCACACTTTGTTTTTGTGGTATTGTTTAGTCTATTTTCTAGAATATACATAGTTTATAATCAGACTAAAATCACAGTGTGGCTTCAGTTACCTTAAAAAAGTTTCCATTTCCACTCACTAATACTTGTGACAAGTTATTTTATGACAATAAATGGATGAAGAATGGGTAACAAAGCAAACAGAACACAACAAATCAAGAACCAAATAGTAGCTATTCCAAGCTAAGTAAGTGAAACCTGTAAAACAACCAAAATAAAAGCATCATATACATATAAAACACAGCATCAGTGGGCGATCTGTTGTCTTTTAAGAAGAAAATGTGTTTCTTTCTTTGAATACATGAAAAACTACTTCCAAAGTTTATACTTTCTGGCACTTACCTTGGTAATTATTGATCCTTTAAATTAAAGATTCACCCACTGATTTTAACCCTCCGGCAAAATCAGATTTTGTCTGGCTTTTCCAGTGTCTGAGAAGAATCCTTCGGAGTGGGTCCAGACTATTGTTTGGACAGGAGTGAAACCTTGTGTTTAGTTGGACTCCCTGAGCTGTCTTCTAGCACCATCTCACTCACATCAAGTCCAAATGCGTATTTGTACATTCAAAATATACAAGTTTAATGTGTGGATTGCCTTAAATGCAAATGCACTACATCAGAATGAATCGTGTTTTATTTTTGATAATCCACAGGCTTTCTTCTTGTGCCACCCTCAGGCCCAAACTGTCAGTCTTCAGAGGCCTCGGAGCTTTTATTCTAGCAGCATGCTCAGGGCAACTTTTACACCTTTCATAGCAAAGTGCTTTCTCATTTTAAAATGTTGTGTGCAAATCAAGCCTTTATCCCTGCCACCAGAAAGGCTGAGAGAAAACCTGCTGTAGGTTGTTTCTGTGTCCTATATGGCAGTGTGGAATAAACATTTCAGCTTCTGGGTTTACACATTAACACGTCACATCCAATGCTGTTTCTCTCATCAGGTTTCCAGAGCAGGCCGTGTCAGTGCTCCACTCAGGCTGTCTGGAAAACCTTCTTCTGCGCTCCCTTTACACTGACAGGGAATTCTGGGACAGCCATGGCGGGGCCGCGGGTCTCAGGCCTCTCATCCAAGCAGTGCAGCAGAGAGGGAACATCCTCCTCCGGCACATCAGGGACAAAAAGCTCCGGCTGAAGAGGGACCTGTGACTGAGCTGGAAAGGCCAAACTGGAGGAGAAAATAAACCCACTGCACAGGTTGAAAAGCTAAAGATGACATTGCCTCGGCGTGATCAAAGAGAGATCAGTCTGGAGCAAAGAGCAGTAGCCTTCAGAAATGAAACGAGGCCGGTGGTTTAAAAGCGCGTCACGTTCAAGTGGGATCACAAGTTTTCTGATCATGCTTTCAAAACTGGCGTCAAAAGTCATTTACAAGTTTGTTTTTTTATATTTTTCTCTCGGAAAGGAAATAACAACATCAGATATGCTCATGAAAATGCACAGAAGCACAACGTAAGGAAAATTCTACTTCTTACTTTCGCACAGAGCCGTCCAGGGGTCATGCAGTTAAATAAAATATGTATGTGAGAGTCTGTGAGAATGGATGAACAAATCAAGGAAATGGGAAAATAAACCACAGGAACAGACTAGACTGTGCACCCAGGCTGTAAGGAGGGGGGGCGTCACCTGCCACCATGCTGAAGTAAGCAGTTAGTTTAACAATCTGTTCACTCACTTTATTAATCTGTATGTTCACTTTTATTAATCCGTTCCCTTGGTCTGTTCATTTGTGTGATTTATGGATTTGTAACATTTTGTTCAACTACGTGACTCCTGTTGAGATCCGTGCACAAGCGAGGACGGCCGGTGTTCTGTGGGCCGTGGTAGTGTAAAGGAGAACTTCATCTCTCAGCATCATAACACACCACTGTGTGTGTATTTGAAGGTACTGTATGTTTTAATGCTGTTGGTGCTACAGCTAACTGCTGCCTCGCCTGCCAGCTGAAATCAAGATCAAGTTTTTCCACTGCTGAGTGCACCGAGCAGATCAGATTTACCCTGCAGTAGGTTTAACTATGTAAAGGTTTGGAAAACAGTTAGGAAAACTCTTTCAGATGATTGTTGTTGCACCAATTTGCAGTTTTTTACATTTTAGTAAATTTTGGGGGAAGTTATGTCACATGGCGACATTAGTCCTCATTGGGAGCCGAGTTTCTGCATTGTTTGCAAATATACAGAACAATTAGGGGTTCATTTGTTGTGTGTGTTGCTTACATGGCTGCAGTTAGGTCGCTGAAACCTTGTCATCTGACGGTGAAAGCTTTGTCTGTTGTCAGTGTAGCAGCTTTAGCCAGTTTTCATTCGTTCTGCGTCGGCTCTGCAAACAGAATCAAACACAGACCTCAAGGAAATGCGTGTGTCAGTGTGTTTACCCCGTTGGAAAAAAAAAAAGGCAAACTACACACTCGCTCATGTTCGAAAAGCCTAATTCACCCGAATAGTTTGATCATTTGCACCATATGAAATACCCCTGTGGCTCTGTCTGTTGTTCACAGCGCTTGTCACTCCAAACAGCGTCATGTTTTCCATTTAAGCCTTCCATCTGCACTCACCAGCATCTCACCAAATGTCCCTTCACAGAAGGGAAATGTGAGGAAAATTATACCCCCACTTCCTCCACAACGGCGAGATTTTTTTCCCCCCAAGCAATAGTGGAAAGAAACGTTTTTTTCTCCCTACTTTAATATTTTACTGAAAGCTAGCAGCAGCAGATTGAGTGATTGATGGATGTCTGTTTCTATGAGATAAGCTTTTAATCGAGGGATTAAAAATGGCGGTCAGGAAATAGCTTCTGGACTGGATCCTGGAAGTTTTCCATATATGTACATGTATATGTGTGTGTGTGTGTGTGTGTGTGTGTGTCTGTATATACTACTTGACTTTTTTATACTTTTTTACTTTTTCAAAGGCCCTGTCCTTCAACATTGTTGAAATGCGCATTCGTTTACAGCTGTGAAAGATGAAAGAAAAGGAACGAAAGTTGGATGAAAATCAAGTGTCATTAGAGAAGGAATAGAGCCGAGGCTTTTCTGTCTGAGCGACGTGCTTCTTAAGCTGAACTGTCACAGAACATTCTTTTGGTATTTGGTGTCTTGTGAAAAGCTCGGGTGATATCACTTGAAGCCGTTTCATTCCTTACGCGTTCTGAATTAAAAATTCTGGTCATATTCGCCGTTCATGGATTAATGACATTTTCTATGGCTCCCTCTTTCATCACTGAATAAATGGCTCTAATGAGAAATGGTTCAAATGTGTGATCATCTCTTTATCCCCGCTTGATCTCTTTTACATTAAATGTTAGGCTCTTTTTTTTTTGATTCCTCAAACCACCAGAAGTGTGCTGGATGCTGCTGGTCTTTTGCTATTTTTACATATTTTTTGCTCCAGCTCATTAAGCCCCATCTGGATTGTACCATACTTAATGCATTCATATATACATAGTAAAGCTTTCGTACTGTGCTGCTGAAGGACAGCGGTCGAAAATAGCAGGATTCTGTGTGAAAAGAAAGACACCAAAGTGGGAGGGATTGGTAGCAATTTATGGGAGTGAGTAGAATAACAAGATTGGGGTTTAAAATACAACGAAACATTGGATGAGATGAAATGTGATGCCAGGCTTCAAGTAACCCATTAAAGAAATCCAAAAGAAGCACAGAAGGACACCAAGCCCACTAAATAAACCCACCTAGAAATGATGTACAACACAGGACCATGTCTAAGATTCTTACAACATAAATCGAGGCCAGTCTGCTTTGTTTATTATTTGCTTGACATTTTGAATCCTATTCATCCATTCACCTACCTGCAAGGTGTCGTGCATGGCTCTGACCAGGCCAAGGACCAGGGCCCAGTGCCTTCCAAACCACAAATGTGGATTGGAGAATCACCAGCCTTTCACTGTGAGGTCAACACTGTTCAATAGATTCTCCACCTGTTCCCTCCACACCACATCAAGTGCTACCCAGACAGCAAGTACCACGGCTTGAGGCAGAGATTAGGAGGTTTATGGAGCATTTATTTACCCCTTTATTTAGCCTACACATTCTTATTTTGCAGTATCTTACTGTTGAAAAATCCCGCCAAACTGACATTGTGTAGCAGATGCAAAAATTGGACTGAGTCATTTGGTAATGCAGCAGTGCAGCTGGACTGAACTCACAGATCGTATTTGTACAAACTGTTATCTGATGTTGCAGAGCTTTTCACAGAACTGAGGACAGCCTGACCTCAGTGTCCTCAGTGATCGTTCCAGCCATATGTATGAGGACTTGGCTGGAGATTGTAAACCTACATCTGCTTCTGTTCCTCTTTTCAAGGATCAAACATTAAATGCTAGTGCTCTGACCTCAGCTCTGGTAACTGATTTATTCTTTACATACCATACAGATGAAGTCTTAATGGAAATATTTGAACAGGCTGCATACGAAGCTGCTTCTTTATTGTATACATTGTACCCTCATGTCTGCTCCTCTAAAGTCAATGTCCATGTATGTGCTAGTGTCATCTTCATTTAAACTAATGCATCTCAGAGGCAAATTAGATCTGGTGTAGGCCACACTAAGTACTGCTTCAGGAACATGTTGGCCTTGTTCCTCTTTGAGGTGACTTACATTAAATGGATGCATGCCTCCCATGTATGCTCAAAAAACGAACATGTAAATGCATTTTTCCATGTGCTACAGAGAGAAAGGGAGCGCACAGGAGACGGTGGGTGATAGACGGCAAACATAAACGGCCAGCTACTCATGACTCATCCATAAAAGCTATCATCATGGAGCAGTATGGTGAAGGTCATTATCTGGTGCAGCGCAGAAAGAGAATGGGCCATTATGAGAGGCAGAGGCGAGCCGCGGGCCTGCTGTCGCTACCTTGAGGCTGGGATGCGAACATATGAATCAGAGCTGCTCTCTGGGAAAAAAGGAGGCCATGCAGGTAATGAGGGTATTTTTTCCTCCTTTATTTGGATGACATAAAATTTTGCATTCGCTTCATTTCAGTGGTGTTACAGAGAGCACATTCATCCAGAGTTCATGAGTGCACACGGCTCCTGTGTTCATCAGTCTGGATTGTTCTGCTGGCCTGCTGGGAACATAAATCGATCTGAGCTAAGGAAACAGTAGAGTTCAAATTCAGATTTCTTGCTCTGTCAGAAGTCAGGCAAATGTTTTTGTTGTCATGGTCACAGGTTGTCATTCTGACTGGTTCTGAACAGGACGTGTCTTACAGCCAATGTACACAGGATCCAGCTGCATTCCAGCTCCGTCTGGTCTTTCAGTGGCAATCAAGCCCGTCTGTCCAACGGCTCAATCTCACACTCTGCTCTTTTCCCAGCTTTGCTATTGTTATGTGTTTGGTCTCTTTTTTTGCCAAAGCAGCTCCCGTCTCTTAAATACACAAGCTCACTGCAGCTTAAGAAAACCCAGACAAATAGACAGAACCCAGCAAAACATGTTCACCAGTTGGACGCAGCAGGTGTAGCCTTTTAAAAAATGACACAAAGTGAGAAAGTAACCAAACACAGAAGGTACAAATGCGAAAAACAACCAAATTCACCGTACTGGAGCATGAAATGCACTTGTGCAGGTAATAAATATCCATAGTGATTGTCAATTCACTCAATGTTGAAAAAAAAACCCAATGCAAAACATTTGTTCTTGACTGTTTTGCACACCTACATGTTTTGCACATTTACATACAGTTACACTATATTGCCACAAGTATTGGGACACCCCTCCAAATAATTGAATCCAGGTGTTCCAGTCTCTTCCATGGCCACAGGTGTATAGAATCAGGCACCTAGACATGCAGACTGCTTCTACAAACATTAGTGAAAGAATGAGTCGCTCTCAGGAGCTCAGTGAATTCAAACGTGGTACCGTGATAGGCTGCACTTGTGCAATAAGCCAATTTGTGAAATTTCCTCGATACTAATACTCCACGGTCAACTGATAGTGGTATTGAACAAAGTGGAAGAAACTGGGAACAACAGCACCTCAGTGGTAGACCATGTTAAATCACAGAGTGGGGTCAGTGGATGCTGAGGCTCGCAGTGTGCAGAAATTGCCAGCAGCTGCATCCAAACCTTACATCACTAAGTGCAATGCAAAGCGTCAGAGCAGTGGTGTAAAGCACGCTGCCACTGGACTCTAGAGCAGTGGAGACGAGTTCTCTGGAGGGACCAATCACACTTCTCTGTCTGGTAAGCTGTGCTGGGAGCGTGCCATGGAGGTGCAGGCTCTGACCATTTTGGGACTAATAAGTCCAGGTTTAGCGGTTGTCAGGAGGACGGTACTTGCCTGACTGCATTGTGCCAAGTGTAAAGTTTGGTGGAGGGGGGTTTATGTGTGGGGTTGTTTTTCAGGGGCTGGGCTTGGCCCCTTAGTTCCAGTGAAAGGAACTCGTAATGCTTCAGCAGACCAAGACATTCTGGACAACTTCATGATCCCAACTTTGTGGGAACAGTTTGGGGATGGCCCCTTCCTGTTCCAACATGACTGCTACCAGTGCACAAAGGCAAATAAAGACATGGATGATCCAGTTTGGTGTGGAGGAACTTGACTGGCCTGCTCAGAGTCCTGACCTGAACCCGATAGAACACCTTTGGGATGAATTAGAGCGGAGACTGAGAGCCAGGCCTTCTGGTCCAACATCAGTGTGTGACCTCACCAATGCTCTTCTGGAAGATGGTCAAAGATTCCCATAAACACACTCCTAAACCTTGTGGAAAACCTTCCCAGAAGAGTTGAGGCTGTTATAGCTGCAAAGGGTGGAACAACTCCATATTAAACCCTTTGGATTAAGAATGGGATGACATTAAAGTTCATGTGTGTGTAAAGGCAGACGTCCCAATACTTTTGGCAATATAGTGTATATCCAGGTGAGTTTATAGTCCACAGTGCTGCACAAATGTAGCCAACATGGCACTGACACACACACATATTTCTGCCACAGTTCCTCTTCCTGTTCGGGTCCATGTGTGAAGGACGCCCACATTCTAAAATTAATTGATGACATTTTCATGCTGTACTTTGTGACAAATAAATAACTGCTTTGCTTTACTCCGTGTAAAATACCTGATAAACACTTCTGGTTTCAGCTTTGCGTCTCCTCAAGGTGAGTGTTTTTGAGTCTTTACAAATATTTTTCAATATTCATCTGGACTGAGGGAGCACAGACATGACATTATCATTAATCACACAAACTAGCAGCTATGTGCAGCGTGCTAACTTTGACAGCCCAGCTGTATCCATACCAGCTCCTTAGACGCTTGCTTATAGCTTATTTGAAGAGTTGGGTGTCTGACATTGACAGCATTATGTTAGAAATATAGGTTTTCTTTATTAGATTAGACAAACAGGTAACATGAATGCATCAGTTTTGGAAAGATTTGTTCAGCCAGCTGTCTCTTCTGCCAACAACAATCCTTCCTACAGGGCATAGTTTGACTCAGAGTGTTAACAGAGAGGAGGGAGTTGCTCTGTTACCGATGTGTATGAGAGAGCAGGCCGTGGTTTTACAATAAAATAAGATTTTCCCTACTTTAAATGGTAAAAAACTGAAAATCTACATGCACTGATCGAAACTATCTTTGTGATGGGTCACCAGGAATAGCACACTGTAAGAGAAACACTGTTTATGGTCAGCAGGAACTCTGTCCTGTGAGCAGTAGATTGAGATTTTCGACACTTAAGAGCCACGATTACACAGTTCATCACAGTACTGTTGCAGAATTAATTCACATCATAGGTGAAGAGTTGCATTGTGGGGTCTTTGGAAAAGGTATCTCCATTTTGAATTAAGATATTAAAATGTTAATTTCATGCACTACTACTCTCCAAGATTTGCAGGCTTCCATTCAAATGCAAATTGCTCCTGCAGAAGCCCAAGCAGCTTTCTGATTCTGGGCCTCCACGTGCATCAGTGTCTTTCTCTGTCTTTCATCAAACATCATACCCTAATGGTTCAAGGAGTTGTGTTGTTCTGTAAGGAACTGTACAGATGTGTCATTATTAATAGCAGTCTGTGGTGAAAGAACAACCTCCAGGGGGGATTTCTCCCTCATCTCTCCACGTGTTTCCATCCACCTTTTTTTAATGCAAATTTGTCATCACAAAAAGCCCCTGAGTGGGCACAGCGAAGATTTCAAAACATCTAGAAATGTGGCAGAAACAAAAAGTTTTCTCACTGAGCTGAAGGTGAAAACATACATCCACTGAAGCTTCTGCTCCAGTGGACAGATTGAAAATAGCACAAAGCAAAAACACCACATCTGTACACAACAAGGAGGAAACTGCAACTTGTTCACACCATGACAAGAAGAGAAACGTCATTATTTTTCACAGTTTGAGATCTGACACTTTTAGCAGTGGTTTAACGGCACCATGCTGGAGAATCTGCTGTAAATGGCCTCACATTTGCATAACTAAATACGAGTACTGAATGAAAAGGGGGACATTTGTTCCCTTTTCTTCTGCCAACTCTGTAAAAACTAGACAATATATAACACATGTTTTCAGTTTTGACAATAAATCATAATTGTTGCTTCACCCCAAACAAACATTGTCATTTCTACCTTAAAAGTTACTACTTTGGTCTTTCTTGTCCATGATGAGTGAATGCATTGTAAGGAGTAACTCAGCATTTTTTTTTTAAAGTATCTAGTTTTGCCAAAAAGTTTTTAACACTCACTTGAAGTGGTTTTTAAACTTTTCAAAAAGAATTAATGCACATTATGAGAGGTGAAAACACCTTTTATGATTTTAACTCACATAGCAGATCAGTTTTTTTCTTCCATTTTTTAGTCGTCTCTTCATCTCTGGACAGCATTAAACATGACCAGTACTAGCTGACATGAAAGACTAAGGGATTTTTTTCTCTTGGACATGGACAAGAGGACCTCTCAGGGTGTCCTATGGGGTCTGGAACCAGGACGTTGGCACTGGATCCTTTGGGTACTCTGGCTTGTGCAGTGGGGCCTCTGTCAATCAGACTTGTTCCACTGCATCCTATTGATGCTTGATCAGAATGGGCTGTAGGAAGTTTGGAGGTCAAATCAACATGTTGGGCCATTGTCATGTTCCTCAACATGTTCCTGATTGGTTGATGTTGTTTCCTTGTGGTGGGGTGCATTTTCCTGGCAGTGACATTTGGGATTTCCATTAGCATGAGGGAGTGTGTTTGTTCTGGGACAATGTTTATTTGGGTGTCTAAGTCTGATCAACATGGATGATAAAAACCAAGGTTTTCCATCAAAACACCACATAGTACCAATATGATCAATGTTATTCACTTCACCTGTCAGTGGTCAGGATGCTGTGTCTGATCAGTGTATACACACATCCTGTACTATCAGCTTCTGAAGGCCTTTTTATTGCAATATTTTAAAAGTTCTCTTCAGTTTTGCTTGACAGTTACATGGAAACTTGGCTCTCACACATTTGAAGACAGACACATCTAATACAAAACAGTATGCAAATGTTCCACCACTTTTAATGTAAATGCTGAAAGCAAATCTGTCACAAATGCAGAATCTAAAACAAGCGAGTCTAGTTGAGACATCTAAGCCCCCAGCATGTTCATCTGGATGTCAGCCTCAGTCCTCCTCTCCCTGATTACTGCTCCATTCATGCCTCTCATTTCAAGCCGTAGCGATGACTGCTGCAGGCCACCAGCGATTAAAAGAACATTTACACACTTTCTGCTCGCGCCTCTCAGCTAATAATGATGTTTTCTCGGCAGGCAACAGCAAGCCATAAATAAGAGGGCTCAGCTGCTCCCCAGCTTCCAACCATGGAGGAGAGTAAGTGGATCAGAGATAGGTCAAAGCCTCAAGCCTCCACTGGTCTCTTTTTTTGTCTTTTGCACCCTGGTTTCTGTTCCAGTTCTCTCTTATCTGCTCTCTTTTCAGCCAGTCTCAGTCCAGATTTTGCGAACTGCAGCACTTCAGGCAGAATCCGAGTTTGCAAGCTGCTGACAAATTTCCCCTAACAGGCTTCAACATCTGGCTGTTACTTAAAGTATTAAAAGGACTAAATGCAGTAATGCCCCCTGTGACTTTTATGCTATTATATGTCACATCATGATGATATTATTAAAGGCAAGTGGATTAAAAGGTACAACATCTGTAAAGCAGGAAGTATTGTTGGAAAAAAATGCTTTCATGAAGTATCTCAAATTACTTCTGTGCAGTGATTGAATAAAAGTATCCAGTTACGTTGCACCACTGGGTTGACATGAGCATGTTAACATTGTTACTGTAAGCATGTTACATGTAGACTCTTGGGCTCCTTTTCCTCTGGGGATGAAATGACTTCATGCTAAACTAATATGAGGAGACTCCCTTCGATATTTTAGACTCGCCTTATTCACCGCGTCTCCTGATTTGTTCGACTAATTTTATTTTCCTTGCACACAAGCTGGATTCGTTGTCGAAAGTGCCATCACTGATTCGGTGCTTGACGAACCATCAGTCTGTACCACTTATACCTTTTTCTAGCTAAATCCCAGAGGTGTCTTGTCTTTATCCCAAAGTTATCAAGGCACGCTCGCTTGGAATTTTCCCGCTCAGACTGAGATCCTCCAATGCCTCCTTCCTTATGACATGTCCTAGGAAGTTTGTCTGACGTGTCTCAATTGTTTGTAGTAGCGCTCTCTGCATGCTGATCTTCTTCATTGGAGACTTGGTCCCTGTAAGAGATCCGAAGCATCCTGCAGTAATACCACATCTCAACAGCTTCCAGATTTCGTTGTGTCTCTGCTGTTAGTGTCCAGGACTCACAGCCATATAAAAGAGTTGACCAAATATATGCTTTGAGCAACCGGAATTTTATCTTGATGGACAGCCTCTGATTGAGTAGAAGTGGTCGTAATGCGTCTTTAGAGATGCCTGTTCTGTGTCTGATCTCATTTTTGCAGCGGTGTCCGTTGTTACCAGAGCTCCAAGGTGGTTAAATGAGTTGACTTGCTCTATTGGTGTGTTTCTATGCTGCATCTGGCAAACTGGAGGGGTCTCTGACTTTGATATGACCATGACCTTTGTCTTCTTACTATTGATTTGTAGACCAAGGCGCTCGCTGGAAACAGTGACATCATTAAAGAGTGACTGTAGGTCCTCAGTCGAAGAAGCGAGGAGCACAGTGTCATCAGCATATCGAAGAGACGCAAGCTGGATAAAGATATGTGGAATTAACCTCGTGCAGCAGACTTTGTTTTATTAAGAGGGCATTCGGTTCACACTTGTGTTGCTTAAACCCTGAGTGCTTCAATTCCAACCAGTCGAGGTTTGAACGTCACCGCCTGTCTGTGAATTGTTGCTGACTGTGTGCATCCCTGTATCTTCTAATAGCTGATTCCTGCAGGGCAATACACCAGGTCACAAAGGAAAAGTCATCTTAAAGCGGTTTCGTGAACGTGACAGTGAATTCAGAGGCCCTGCCAGTATCCAGATGTGAATCCAGTAGAACATCTTCGGGGTGTAAGAACGTGTAGGATGGGAGATTTATAGCGTGAATCTGTCTTATGACAAACATGCAGAAATGACTGGAAGCAATCACATGAACATAGAGCTGAATCTCAAAGGACAGTTTCCAGCATCCTGTGGAATCCGCGACAAGAGCTGCCCAGTATTAGCGAGCCGTTGCTAATAAAATGTTCTCTGATTGCATGTGGTGCTCCTTGTCTGCATGAACAAGGTCTGATGACCAGAACATTGTAACAAAGTGATGACAAGTGTGTAGAATTATTTTGCTCCTTTCATTGGCCAAAACCTGTCATCTGGTGTCCAAATTCTTCACAGAACACACAGCAAAGATTAAGGTTTCCACTAAATCAGCTCTAAAGTTTCCGTATGTTGATGATGATTCCATCTTTGCCTGTTAAAACTTACAGTGCATCACTGATGTGTTGTCCAGGACATACAGGCTCCTGGACCTAAACCCTGAGCATAAACTGCACAAGCCTCAGCAACTAGTAATTAGAAACTTTGTCCCACATCATAATAACAGTCAGAGAAAACACAAAGACCTGAATTCTTATGATAATCACTGTTGTATTTGTTGCTTCACTGAGGAGAAAAGGTTGGGTTTTGTGGTATAAATTACCCACCAGCTCAGATATAGAGCAGGAAGAAGGCCTGAGACATGTCCCTAAACAGGTCCTCTGTCCTCAGCTACATGCACACCAGTGGATTCTTAATCACAATAGAACCACATGGAGAAACAGCATCCTTGAAGCTGCACGGAGCTGCTCAGCCTGTAACCTCTGTTCTTGCAATCACAGTACAAAATGTTTACTTACAGTCTATACAAACCCACAGAAAGCGTCTGACTCTTTGCTCAGCGCTCAATCTCCTGATAATGGCAACATATTAATAACAGCATTAGTGCTCGAGAAGCGCCGATGTGCCGAGCAGAATGAAAACAACATTAAACATTCAGCAGACAGAGGACAAGGATACACACTGGGATACAAAATGTTATTCTTCTCAGCCCACACTCCTCTCATGGCTCACTCATTATCCCTGACTGTGGAAAGTATTAACTAATTGCGGTGGAGCAGCAGCCAGGGAGCCAGACAAATATATTGGTTTGATAGAAACCAGTCGGAGACGTCAGCTGTTTCCTGTCCCCAAATTATAAAAACGCTCCACCCAGGAGCTTTTGCCACACATTTGCAGTTTAAGCCAAAAGAAGAATAGCGGTTTATAAAGGGAGGCTACATTTTTTGAGCTAGTAAAACACTCTTGTGGTTTTCATTTCGTACATTTAAAAATACATTACACACTTACAGCTGTGTCTTCTTTTGTCCTTTCATGCAGCTCTGGGAGCAGCTGCAGTGTTGCAGTGAGGATTATGTGCTATAACATTAATGTGAGCACACCTTGTGGTCCTTTGATATGACACCACTGCTGTGAAGATTCATGTGGAGGTGACTGCTGCTCTCTCCCTGCAGGGCCCCGTCACTTCTTTACAGGTGACATGATGTGACAGGAGCCGACACATTAGCCCCCTGCCAGCCACATATTAACCACACGCCAGCCCACAGTGCAGACATGGGGCACTGACCTACCTGCAGTGGCTGTGGATTGTAGGATGCCTTACACTGTATTTGTGTCAGTATATATATATATCCACATACACTGATCAGCCACAGCATAATGACCACTGACAGGTGGAGTGAATAACAAAGATCAGATGTGGTGTTCTGCTGGAAAACCTGGGATTTAAGCATCCTTGTTGATGAGACTTATGCCTGATAGGTGGATGGATGGATGGATGGATGGATGGATGGATGGACGGATGGATGGATGGATGGGTGGGTGGATGGATGGATGGATGGATGGATGGATGAATGGGTGGGTGGATGGATGGATGGATGGATGGATGGATGGATGGGTGGGTGGATGGATCTTGAAGATGTGTTGAAAACAGGAACCACCAAACTAGAATCATTTGCACCCAAAGCTGCCATACATTCCTTCTTTAAACCTGCATGGCAATGTTATTGTTATTATGATTAGAACTGCATATTTGCTCATCCATCATACATAAAGCAAATGATGTTTCAGCAAGTCCAATAGAGTAAAAAAAGTAAAAAAGTAACCCTCCATTTAACTCTTGGTCTTCACCAGCTGCTCGGAAAAAAAAACTAGCTCTGTAGCCATGAAATGCTCCACTATACTCACCAGCTAGCCGGTAACTTTGTCTGTCAGAAAGTAGAGCACGGTGTCTGTCTTTTTCATTTCAAACTGCCTGCTGCTGCTATAAAAAACCACAGTGAGTCAGTCAGAGAAAAACACTGCATGTGCTAAAATGAAAACAATGAGCTAAAAGATGCTAAAGTGTTCAGTGGAGGTGAGCAGTGCTGCAAAGCTTGGTGATAATTCTCTGTTGGTGACCTCTTTGACATTACTAACAGTCATTTCAGCCATTGTCAATGTGTAAAATATTGTTAGATGCAGCTTTAAAGAGTCATGAGATACAGCTCTTTAATTCCTACATGCATTTGAACATCAACCCAACAAAAGTGGCAGCATGACCAGTAGCAACACACCGTGTCCATGTTGTGGGGCTGATTTAAGCTGCCTCACAGCCAGCTCTGAAAACTAGGTGATGACGAGCTGCTACAATAATGACTTCTCCCTTTGACCATCAAAGCTGAAGAAATGTGAGCTTGTTCAGTTGAATGGGAGATCATGGCTGCTTGGATGAATGTACCAGTTTAGTAATGAGTGAGCAGCTGTTCTTTAAACACAGGCTCCACCTACATCTTTTTAGCATGAAAGGACCATGTGGAGGCTTGAAAGGTGCTTAGTAATACACAGCTGCTGTGGCTGAAATTCACATCAGGTTTAAAGGACTAATTGATAACCCAAGGTCACAGAAAATAAAAACCCAATTCACTTCGCTGTCATTGATCTAAGTCTTGTATTCACTAAATGTAAGACTCAAGTGTTTCACTGTGAACTCTTTATATCCGTGAATCTCTGCCATAAATAGAGTATCTAGCTATCTTTTTGCAAGTCATAATATTTTCTACATTCTGAACATTAAACTAACAGTGGTGACTAGATTCTGCTGCTGCAATGTTTTTGAGAAGCTTGTATGAAGGTTTTGCTAAAATCCCATTGGAATCCACTGTAAACGCTGTGAATCCAGCCTAACTACAGCCGCACAAAGGAAGAAGCTAGTTTACAGAAGCAACTTACAAGTCTGCAGGGAGCGAGGATGTGATAGTGAAAGTCTGGAGTCTCAGTGGAGAGTTTCTGTTAGAATGATCTGTTTTGCAGAATGTGATCTGCTCTCTGCATGCTGGAGCCTTTAATGTCAGTGGATTACACGTCTCTTAGAATGTCTCATTTTAGAACCTAATTAACAACATTAACAAAGCAATTTACAACCATAACGGCATTTTAAACTTAAGCATAGACATTAATAGGCACCTGATAGAGCCAAACTAAAATTTAGTAATGGAAGTTTTGTAAATCCATCCAAAGTTGGGTTTTGGCAGCAGGCTACACCAGAAGTCCATCTCCACAGCAACATTTTCCAGCTCCTCCATCTGGATCTCAAGGTGTTTCCAGGCCAGATGACATGTCTACTCTCTCCAGCATGTCCTGTCTAACCCTGAGGTTTGCTACCTCTTGGACTTGCCAGGAAATCTTCTGAGGAGGCATCCTCATCAGATACCTGAACCACAGCAGCAGCAGCTCTGCTCTGAGCTCCTTCCAGATGTCTGAGCTCCTTACCCTTACTGCAAGATTGAGACGAGTGCAAAGGAAGCTCCTTTTGCTCTTGGCATTCTTTCAGTTATTACCCAAAGCACATGGCAATAATAAGAGGTAGGACATAGAATGACTGGTAAACTGCTGCTCAGTTGAGTTGAGTGAATGAGCTGCTTCTGCCTCTCAGAGAATTGCTGATTTAGTGGAGCTGGTTTGTGCTTCTTTGTGATCCTAGTGGAACAGTGTTGTTGGAGTCAGTAGCTCTTCATAGGATCTCCCAAGACAAACTGGCTCCAGGGAAGGGGCCACATTGAGAGCGACTCACAAAAACACAATGGAACAAGACGTCTGGAGCTGTGTCACCTGGAACAGAAAGACATGGGTTCCCTTCGTCCTGGAAGGGAAGACAGTAGAAAGCATCTGGTGGTGGGACCGTGACTCAGGAGGCCTCAATCTGGAGCCACTCCAATGCAGGAAAGGCCTTGAAGTGCTAGGCAGCAGACATAAGCAGGCTAGTCCTGAATCTGGACATAGTCAAATAGAATTTACCAAGCTTTATCGTGGTATTTAGAATCACCTAATGTCCACTCTCTTTCAGACGGACACTAAAAAAGACTTCTTCCATTGGAAAATGAGTGAACTAATTATCATCCCAAAGGATGTGTGGTCTCTGTGTTTTCATCACCGACAACACAGCAGTTACACTAAGGCAGAAATTCCCTGGAGGAATATTGGTTTTAAAGTGGACCTTTGAGCTTTTGGAGCAGCTGTTTACTGTCTGTTAATTATATATTTGATCTTCTGAGAAAAACAAACAAAAAATCTGGTTATGTGTGATTAAAAGAATTCATTGCTGAGAATTCCTCTTTAAATTATAGAAGCACATTTCTTCACCATTATAAAATGTGGATTAATGCGTCTCTGTCCCACCTCTGATACCAAAAATGCCAAACAATTTAGCTTCGTGATAAAGCAGCCACTTGCTGTATGACTGCCACCTTGGTAATGTGTCATTAGTTCCTGCTATAAGATACTTCAAGGGAAGGAGATCACAGTCCTGAGCAGCCCTGAATAATGCAAATTTGCCCTGTCTGCTCCTGGGGAAAGCAAGCTGCAGAGTGGCTGATGGCATCACCCTGGCTTGTTTGGTTTGGTCTCAGAGTCTTGGCTATTGTTGCTTGAGGTGCTGCCAACGAGGCTGGCACAGCTGACGCTCCTGACTCCTGCACTGATCTTGTGTCTCTAGCATGGCAGCCTGACAGCCGCTGACTTCACTGTTTCCTGCTAAACGATGCCAAAGCATCAACTTATTATTCCAGCTCCGCACTTTGGTCCAGTGAAATATTCCAAACATCGCGGTCAGCTAGCATTGTGTCCGTTGCATTTGTTCCCATGGCAAATTCAGTCAGGTTACCGTCTCAATGGCTACATACAAGGGAACAAGATTAAGCACGTGGCAGCATCTTTAGATCCGGATTTATCGGTGTAACATTCCATTTTCAGACAATGAAGTCACACCTTGAAGTGAAACATCTGGAGGATCTGCTTTCTGCCACCCACCACTCTGTCTTCTTTCATAATTTCAGCATATGTACACATGTATAGGAAAACAGTGAAGCTTACATAGTTATATTTACACAAAAACATCCTGACACAGAACGTTACTGTGATGCACACTTGATCAGCTCCCGAGATGAAGGAGTTGCACTGCTGCATTGTGGGGTTTTCAGACTCTGGGAGCCAAAAGACAACAGTGGATGATTCAGCCTGCCATAGTGCGCATCGTCATTACCTTCAGACAAATCAGTCACAACATAATGTAAAACTTAAGCTCTTTGTGCTTCCAGAGAACATAAATCTACTTTGAACAAGCGTTAAATTGCAGACTGAGCTGTTGACTGGAACAGGATTTTCCCATGTGGGTCCTTACGATGTGCGGATGATCCAAAACAGTCCAATCAGTGGGTAATGCTGAGCTCAGACTGCAAAATATCAACATGACAGCAACCTGTCGCAAAAGGTGTACGATGCCAGGACTGAACATGGAGGTTAGGCACAACAGTTGATGGTTTAACTCCATGTAGTTGGAGAATACAAGACAAACAGTATCATCCACACCACTCTGGCTGACAGTCTAATATTCCGTTATTTTTGCTATTAATGTTACTGGCGGCCTTTAATCATGATATAAGTAACATTAACTTTGCATCCATCCATCATACGTTTGATGTTATTAATATTCAGTGGAATTGTGGATGCATTCAGTGCCGGTAGCTAACATTATAGAAAGACAAGATACTACTAGTTAGTGCAACAGGTCGAGCAATAGTAAGAAGCTAATTATTTCTGGCAAAGTAATATTTTTGGCAGCAGTTTTACTGGCAAGGTTTAAACAGTAAAGGATTCTAGAAATCACTGAAACCACTTTATATCACCCCAACCGGTCGAGGCAGATGGCCGCCCTCCCTGAGCCTGGTTCTGTCAGAGGTTTTTTTGTCCCCCTCCTTATCCTAGGGTTTTTTTAGTTCCTTTCCATTGTCGCTGACTGCTTACTCATAGGGAATCCAAAAGCAGCTATGGATTGTTGGGTTTTCTGTTCTTTCTGCTATGTACAGTGCTATGTGATGACGTGTTGTCAATATGCGCAATACATATAACACTGAATTGAATTGAATTAGTTCATTTGCACATCCCTTTTTTAGCATTAGCACATTAACATTTCATTTTCATTCTTTGTCCCTTCTTTGGGTTCAGTTTTTCAGGAGAAATGGGTTGTACATGAATGCTAATCATCAGTTTTATGGATGAAATTAACATTAGCAATCAGTGCTGGGGACAGTCCCTCTATAGCAGGTTGTAGAATGTGAACATCTATAATAGCTTTAATAAAAATGAAAGAAACAGGTTTTCTATCAGTGTGTCTGACATTGTTCTTTATTTTAAAGGGCTCTCCATTCTAATATTTCAGTGAACTGTTTGGCTAAAGAGGCCTTTCCTTTCTTTTTAAACCTAACACAGTCTGACATCACAAACAATACCTCTACAGCCCTTTGTGAGCCACTGTGGAGGCTGCAGCTGATCACAGATTAGTTTATTGGGCTGATGTCACCTCATAGTTTATTTTTTGGGATGAGAAGTGTGATTTGCCAAAAAACAGGACCTTAACAGCTGCTGACCTGAGCTTCCTTTCAGCCTTCCTAACCAATATCCTCCATTTCTATCTGATACTTTCACCTTCTCAGCAGAAGGAAGTATGACAATGCTTTTGTCAAAGCATCAGAACTAAGCATACGTGTAACGAGTCATTTTACCTCTGCTCTCCCGCTCTGTGTGTTTCAGAAACAGGCGAGGTTAGAGGAGTTATTGAAGGCTTGTGGATGGACTGTCTGAAGGTGTTTCAGTAACACTGGCAGCTCCCTGAGAGTTGTCTTGTTCTGCTCCAGTCAGCCACTCACTCACGTCACCGGCTGTCAGCTCGCCTGGCAGCCGGTTCCGCCTCAAGAGCTGCACCATCATGTTTTTATCCTGCAAGGACACGGAAGATATCAGGAATCATTACAGGACACGAAACAGCATTTACAAGACTATGTTTTGGTGGGGTTTTTTTTTTAAACCAAAGCACAAGAGGCTCGGACTAGTTTAAAAAGGCAGTGCAGATCTAAGAAAGCTACCATGAAGTCACATTAAAGTCACTCGAAAGTCAAGCTGTTACTGTTCTGTGAGGCTGAGCTGCTGATTTTAATAGAGAGATTGTTAGACAGGTACAGGTCATTCAGTAAATATGGCAATGCTGACATGCTCAGACTTAGGAAGTAGAATGTTTTCTGTGTTCACCATAAGATACCCACATTTGCTAATTAGCCCTGAAAACCAAAATAGAGCTGAAGCTGAAAAGCTTTAAATCTGGTGGTCATGATGCTGCATTAAAAGTCATGGGATCATTCATTTCATCTAAAAAAAATCCTCCTGTGGTAAAATAAGAATGTCTGTCCCAAATGAAGCGCTGTCAGTACGTTTAATTAAGAACCATAAAGTAAATGTGAGGGGTAACCAGAAAAATAGAGCAGGATTCATCACTACACAGATCCAGTAAGATATCATGGTGGCATAATGCATGAGGATTGGCACTATTTGCTAGTGTGGCTGCCAGATAAGGAATACCTGTCCAGTGCAGCACACAGATTCATTTTTAGACTGTGAGATAGTAAATGCTTACTGTAGTTCTTCATAAATTCTGCTGCTGGCAGCTTTTTCATGGCAAAGACATTGCAATTCTCGCGCTGACAGACGGAGTTATTGTACATGCAGTAAGTGATGACGCATAAGCAGCCTTCAGTAGTAATAATGACAGCTTTAGTTAAAGAGCTCCCTCCCTCGACTGAGGTGTTGTGGTACCTGATGGCTGTGGGGACAAAGGAGTTCATTATAAAACAATACACCACAGGGCAAGAATAGAAGTATAGGTAATAATAGAACAGTAACACCATTTTATAAGATATGGTAAAAGGTCAGGAAGGTCAGTCTGTAAAAATACGTTGTAAAAGCTTTGTTAACAGATGAGACAGCCATGTGGAGCATAACATCAGGTTTCAGTGCAGTTCCAAAGTCTGGTTCCAAAGTTCTGTCTGCTTTATTTTTCAGTCCAGACTAAAAACAGTCAGAAAAGCTGCATTTGAGGACTTCAGCAACTGGCATGTGTCGTGTCAAAAGACCTGATGTGTTGGATGGTCCATCTGGGCTTTACAAAGCATGAAATAAAGTTTCAAAATCAATCCTACAAGTATGTGGAGACCAGTGAAAAGGCTCCACAGTGGGTGTGACTGACCGGTACCTACTAAAGTCCTGGCGGCTGCATTCTGTTCTGGTTGCAGTTTCATTGAGGGTTTTTGCTCCACACAGTGAAAAGCGATAAGTTATTCATGAAGGTCTGAATAACCGTCTCTAGGTTTGGAATCGGAATGGTTTGGTTTTCGACATTCTCCAAAAAACAAGGCGGTATAAATGAGCTGCTCTGACTGGTGGTGCTGAGGTTGCTGTGAAATAGAACATTGCTAACATTTCTAAAAGCGATATGGTGGAAGTAAGAACCAAAGTTCAAAGAGGTTTTCATGTTGATATCATTAGCACCAAGTAAGAATAGCTCATTTTTTGGTGTTGATTGACTGACTTTAGGTCATAGAGCGGGTTGTCCACCGATCGCAAGGTTGGCGGTTCAATCCCCGGCCCTTGGGCAAGACACTGAACTCGAAATTGCTCCCAATGACAGGCGAGCACCTTGCATGGCAGCTCTGTTGCCATTGGTGTGTGAATGGGTGAATGAGAAACACATTGTAAAGCGCTTTGAGTACCACTAAGGTAGAAAAAGATGTAAGTGCTGACCACTTACCATTTACCATTCATGGACAAGGTAATGTATTAGCATCATGTCATTTCATTTTAATGAAATAGCTGCAAGTAAAAATAACTATTGTGGTGTTAACTGCTCAGTTACCATTAGATGAGTCAGCTACCTGTAATATGACGATTTGTGTAGTAGCCCTGTTATAAGTAGACAAGACCTCACACTATAATAACTGTGAGGCATTATGAGTGAGCAATACAAACAGGAGGGTCACTCTTCCTCAGTTCACTGAATGGCCCACATCTGACCATCTTCTTTTGACTGATTTTTGAGTATTGATTTAGTTGACTATGTGTAAAGTCACTTAGTGTAATGTAGGTAACATTACTTTTTAAGTTAAAAAATCTCACATAAGGTGGGATCATGTTGATTTTTGAGACGTTTTCTTTGCTTGAAGTGCCATAACTTAAGAAATAATGTAGCTGGAGTCCTGAAATTTGACAGGCTCACTGATATCTACACATGGTCTTCAATAGTGTGACCCTGCTTTGATGGAATAACATAAACCAATTCCAAAAATGTTAAATGATTAACGTATTTGCCTTTAATAGATGTCCAACAGTTAGTGTGTATATTAAAAACAAAATGAGGCTGAGTACCGAACCCTGCGGAACTCCACAAAGCAGCTTTGAACAAGTTGACCCATGGTCTCTGTGACTAACACAAAAACTCCTGTCTGTGACATAGAACCGGTATAGTACGTCAACAAGAGCAACACATTCAGATATATATATATATATATATATATATATATATATATATATATATATATATATACACACACACACACACACACACACATAGTGTTGACATACAATAAGTAACACATGGTCTGTGGCAGATTTGCAATGGATCTGATTTGGGCTGGACTTTGAGAGGAACTTTTAATGTAAGTCAGATGTCCTTGAATCACTTGAGAAAGATCCAACTGCAAGGAAGTTACTGGCCCAAATAGTGACCAGGCAGAGGGAAACCATCACAACCTGGGAGTTCCTGTCTGTTCAGAGCATCAAGTCCATGTTTTAGTTCTGGAAGTTTTCTGACACAAATGTTGGATCTGGCTTGTTTAACCAGTTAATCAGATTTCATGTGATGAACTGTGTTTACAATCAGAGATTATTTAAATTCTAATTCCTTAATTGTCTGCCATCTTGTTCTATTTTGATTGGATGCAAATTCAGTAGGTTTCATCCTCTGGAGATTAATGAACTTCTGCTTCAGAATTCATTGCAATCCATCCAGATGTTGTCTCAGGTCTCAGTTTGCCTAAGTGGGGGTCTGACTGATCAGTCAAGTGGATTGAAGCACCCCAATGACAGGGCTAAAAATGAATGGAAATTTAATGAGCACATTCATACTCCCCAGAGGAGGAACCCTTTCACTTCTGAGCACTGTGTCTGTCTTCTTCCTGTGAAACTCCAGCCAAAGTGCCAAAGTGGGACAGAAAAATCAAGAAAGCGGATCGCCGTGGTTTCTTTTGAACACTTTGATGGGAATGAAACATTTTTGTTCTAATAACCCAGCTCTCCTCCTCTCAGACGCTGTTAAAAATGGAGGTACAAAACTCTGAGGCCTTAAAGCCACACGAGCTTCCCTCCCCTCACATGATTTGTGGCATTTCTTTTGCACTCAACCAAATGATTTCAGGCAGGGAAAAAGCTGAGTTAATAACACTCCCGCCGCAGGGGTTTAATTAGCTGTGTGATTTAGCCCATTTTTATTTCCTTGTAAAGGTCTACGGAGAGAAATGAACTATTTGCCATATTTCAAACAAGCACATCACAGTGTTTCAGGAGGGAAGGTGAAAACTCAAGGATTACAGTTGAGCATATTGTATTCCATTTAGAGTTAAACACTCTGATCTTTGGGCCTGGTTAAATCCATTGTGGAGACAGTTTTTACTTTATGGGGTAGAAACTGGAGGACTAACAAGACCACCGTCAGAAAAGACTTTCATGAAGAGCCGTCTAAGGAGAATTGTCTCCAGACAAGATCAGCTGGGTTTTGTTGGTGGGGGCTGTTACCGATTATTGGCAATCAAGAAAGACTGATATCTGATATTTGGAACTGATACACATTAAATGTAACGTTATAACAACATGTGATAGTAGAGAACCTGTCATTCATAGCTAGGCTTCCTCATCATTAAGAATGACTATAACTGAACATGTAAAATAGAAATAGGAGTGATGAAATGATCTCCTTTGTTTATGTGGGATCAACTGAGATGAATCAGTTTGTCTCCTGCAGCTACCTCTGCTGTTCTTCTCTGTTTCTCTCTTTGTTGTTGGGGAACCATTTTCACGTTAGCAATCAAAGAGGATTGTAGCTGAGCCCTCCCACCCCGGACACAGTCTTTTTCAATCACTGCCCTCTGGCAGGAGGATGCGGTCCATCAGGACCAAAACCTCATGCCACAAAAACAGTTTCTTCCCATCTGCAGCCAGCCTCATCAACAAGGCCCCTGACCCCCACTGACACCCCCACCCTCCCACCCAGAGACACTTGTCATGGACATGAATGCACATCTGGTTTTTTTGCACTGTCTCGCACTATCCACCTGACATTTTGCACATATGCTAGTGTACTTATCTGTATATATTTTATTCTATTCTACTTCTTCTTTTATAATCTTAATGCTATTTTATTTCTTGCTATCTTAACTGTTTGCACCAACAGACCAAGACAAATTCCTTGTAATGTAAAAATTACTTGGCAATAAACACAATTCTGATTCTGATTCTAACTTTGCTGAAGCTCAGGGGTCAAAAAGGTTAAGGTTTGAGGGACTAACCAGAGAAGATGTGTTTACACCCATAGAGGGTTTTTTTCTTTGTAAAACATGACTCAGCATCTCTAACCTGGTATGGACGACTATGACATAAACTTGTATACTATTTACAATGAGCCAATAGGGAAAGAGTTAGTGTTCACTATACATGCTGCTACATTGGTACTTCTTCCTTAGAGGAGAGAGGAGTGAGGTCCCTCCCCCCGTGTTGAATAAGGTCTTTCCCATTGCAGTGATGTAATTTCACGCTCCATATTGTTAACATTAATACATTTAAGAATAAAGCAGCAGCGTGTTTGTTATCTAATTCAAGGGTATAATCAAGGTGCGTGGAATATCCTCGATAGCCGTTAGCACAGCCCTAGCCACTGTGAGAGTAGCAGATTTCCTGGTTTGTGACAGAGTCGTGTGTTTCTTGCTCAGTTTTTGCCGTTTCTGCTTGAGAGACATTTCTCAGACCACAGTGTTGACAGACAGAGAGAGGAGGTGTCATCAGACCTTAAGTAGCGCAGTCAATTAATCAGTAATCAGTCGATAAAAATACAGATACCGATAATTGGAAAAATGCAAATATCGGGCACGATAATCGACCAGGCTGATAATCTGTCCATCCCTAATCAGCAGCACTGGCCTCCTTGCAGGAGACCCACCAACTACCTGCTGAACAAGACATAAATGAAGGCAATGGAGACGGATTGGGCTCTGGAGACCTGCATCACCTAGACAGGATCCCACAATGGAAATGATGCCAAGAAACACCCGGAGCAGGAGACGACAGGCAGACGCCGAGGTTACAAAGGGAACCAGCTGAAGAGCCGAGCAGAGGATGAGGAGCGGCCTTCGTCCCCGGAGAGACAATGGGCCACAGTAAAAATGCTGTATTCCACACTGTAAAATATTCAAGCAGAGCAGGAAGCGCTCATCCAGAGGTGCTTTCAATAAGGTGAAATATTCATGGCACGCTGACAGCTGGCCCAACACTAAGCTGTTGTAAATCCTATGTTTATTTTGATATGAATCTTTCAGCACTCATTACGAGGACTAAATTGTCTATTATTATTTCATACTTTCTCATTTTCAGCCAGGCTTTCCAGATGAATTATTAATTAATAATCATCAGCAGGATCTATTGAAAATGGGGTTTGTATCTCAATCAGTGCCGCCCACCAGGTTGAATTCATTTCCAACCGTCGTGAATTGTTTTCCGGACCTCGCAGTGACTCCCTCCTTCAAGGAAAACATGAACATCCTCCCCAGGGAAGCCCTCTGCTCTGCACTCACCTCCTTCTGATGGAGTAATGTGGGGATGTCAACAGTGTTTGTGTGGTGTGTGTGTGTGGGTGTGTGTGTGTGTGTGTGTGTGTGTGTGTGTGTGTGTGTTTGTCGTAATGGTACACCACCTCATACCTTATTTATGCTGATGTCTTTGTACTGGTTCCCCTGGCTCAGAGGGCAAAATGCAGAGATGGATGGAGATTGCTGCGAATGAATGGATTGGACGGAACAGAGCAGGGAAAAGAAGACGACAGACTGACATGACGGATAAGTGGTGAGTTAAGGTTGTCGGGAGAAATCGTGAGATAACAGCAGATAGGGAGGCTGAACACCAGGAAAAACAGAGGAGGGAAAAAGGTGGAGGTGGGGGAGCAGAGCAGCTTCCTCCGCAGCCATCCATCCCCATGAAGAGGTGATGCCGGAGCCTGCTGGAAGCTGCCTCATTAACCAGACTGAACACACAGATCCTCCCCTGGGTGCATTACTATAACAATGATGAGCTGTGTTTCACCATAATAAGTCATACACACACAAGTGTACACTGGCATGGTAGTAATGAGCAGAGGAGTGTAGCGGTGCCTGCATTCAGGGATGTAGTGCTTCCCCCCACTGTGCAGAGGGATTTGCAGAATACTTATGTACTAATATACCTAAAAACAGCCACACATTCTTATCAGTGCACATCTCGGCTGCATTTAATCATGGTAGAGACTTTTTTCCCCTGACTTCAGCCTTTAAGGCGCCACTTCGTCCCTGGAAACATAGATACTCTAAGAAAACTTCCCCAAGCCAAAGGAGAAACGCTGCCTGAAGAACAAACTCATGGAAGAAGAAGCTCTTACTCTGTTGTTAGGTAAACCGTGAGCTTCACAGATCATGTAAATGCAAATGCAAAGCAAACATCCATCCATCATCTATACACCGCTTAATCCTCTGTAGGGTCGTGGGGGGCTGGAGAATATCCCACCCGACTCAGGCGAAGGCAGGGGACACCCTGGACAGGTCACCAGCCTATCACAGGGCTACACATAGAGACAGACAACCAAGCACACTCTCATTCACACCTACAGACAATTTAGAATAATCAGTTAACCTCAGCATGTTTTTAGACTGAAAGAGGAAGCTGGAGTACCCGGTGAGAACCCACGCTGCACAGGGAGAACATGCAGATTCCACAAAGAAAGATCCCAGGCGTCCTAACCAGGACGCGAAACCTCACAATCAAGCTGTGAGGCGACGTTGCTAACCACCGAGCGACTGTGCAGCCCACAAAGCAAACATATCAGTTCAAAACGTTGTGAACAGCTTAAAAACATCTGCCAATGATTACAGCAGTGTTTTCTGTAGGGAGGGGGTTTAAGGAGGTGGAGGGATTTTACAGTTGCTGTGACTTTGATTCAGTGGGTGGTTTAAAGGAAGGTGTGTCTGGGTGTGTCTCCTGTCTGTGGTCTACTTCTGCCACATGTAGCAAAACACTTCTGGCCCTCGTGTTATGTACTGGAGCACTGTGACAAAATCCTAATTTTACAGAAAATAACCTTTTCTCCAATTTTACAGTAGCTTACTGTCTTTTTTTTTTAAGGTCTGTAAAATGACAACCAAGCACACTCTCATTCACACCTATGGACAATTTACAATAATTATCTGTATGTAGCTCTTTAGATAAAGGTTTGTATCCATAATAGAAATTAAATGTTTTCCTTTTAATTTAAAGGTAAATCTTACATCTCCTTTGACATTCAAACTCTGTTATTCTGAATACACATTCAAGCAAACTTGTTTCGTTACATCGAACATAATGCAGAGTGTTTTTAAAGAGTACATAGATGCTCACCATCCTCTCATGTTGGGGATCTGCAGATTATTTTCCACATAGTTGGTTGGTTTTGTAAATTTTAATCTGAATTAATTAAACAAAAATGCTTTGGGATCTTATGTCATCCAAAATAAGAATGATATTTAGCAATCATGAGCAACAAGTAGAAGCAGGATAATCAGCTGGAACAGGATATTTTACTGTATTTTTTACAGTTTTGTCATCTGACCATGTTGTTATAATGGGTTTAACAGTTTATTATATGTACATGGACACTGGCTGTTCCCCTCTTTTTGACAGTATTGACACAAGCCTCAGACAACCCTCTTCATATTAAAAGAATACATTTTTATACCTTTTTCTGCACCATGAATTTTTGCCCCTTGTCTCAGGGCCCAGTTGGCCATCTGAAAACCCACAGTGGTTATGACAACATAAACGTATCATCACATGGCCAGGGATGTACATTATGGCATTCATATCTTGCCGAATATCCAGATTCAAAAAGTAGCAACATCACATTATAAAAACACACCATTAGAAATAAAAGCTGTGCTTTGAAAATGTCAGAAAAATATCCTTTCATGCAGGATGTGTACCCTGTGAGCGCATATTAGACGTTCAAGCGCTGTAGCTAATGGAGCTGGAGGTAGTTTCAACTCTTTATATACACCTGGGGAATGTATAAAAGTATCATATTTTATCAGATCATGTGTTTTCTATCTAAAACATTAATCTAGAAAGTTTAAAAAACAGTAGCTGAAGCTGTCAAATACATGCAGTGGTGACATCCTGCAGTATATTCCTCTGAACTGTTGTGAAGCACAACTTTAAAACTGCTAGAGCTAGGAATATTCAAGCCAAGTACCTTTAAATAACAATACAGTGCTAATATATGAAGTATACGGCCACTATACCACTGGTAATGGGATGTGAGTGTTCTCTAATTCCCATGCAGCTCTGTGGGATTTATGAAGGAATGATTGGGGTGGAAATGGAGACAAACTGTTTCCAATCTCTCTGCACTGGGGTTGAAATCTCTACAGTGGGATGAGCCAATCAGGTTTTAACTGAGATCATCCATCATGTCTCCGCTGACACAAAGCGCAGCAGCGGCGGTGGTGGAGTTTGCTCTCGAGCACCGGGGCGCCAGCGGCTTCCTGTTGAGCCTTTATGGAGATGCTGCGGATCGTACCGGGAGGGGGGAGGTGCTCACCAGTCGTATACATCGGCCTCTGACACGGTCCCTTTTTCTGAATACATTTGCATGTTCGCTCCTCTGCCGCAACACTGTGGGAGAAACAGTCCTGGGAAGTGATGCACGGAATTAAAGTGTCACCGAAAGATTAAAGGTCAATTTGAAAGAACAGCTGCTTAAAGGTGAAGCTCTCATGCAAGTAGGCGCTTTGAAATGGGCTGATTTGCCAATTTAAAAGTGAACGCTGAAAGGAAGTGAGGCTGGTGTGGTAGCTGAAGCATGAAGCTCAGGTGGTAGCAGTAGCAGGGACATCAGTAGCAGTAACTCACACAGGAAGTACTTTCTGTCACTGTGAAGACATTAAACAAAGTAATAACAAGGAGTTCAAGTGTCAGTAAACTTTTTTTTTTACATTTCAGCACCAGTATTCTTTCAAAAACATCATATAGAGCACTTAAGAAACACCTTTCTCTCTCACTTTGTTCTGCTAATTCAAATCTGTGAGGCTGCAAATTGGAATGTCCATAGAAATACAGTCTTTGTTGCCCACAGGACATTACCAGGGGCTGAAGCTTGTGGCTTCCAGGAGAGTTTATTAAATAACTGCCGCATCAGAAAGCAACAGAATCCATATGAGAGTCTTCAAAGCAAGAGAGTTAGACAAGTTTGTGGAACAGCAGCATCAGTAACTGTAATACATTTTCCTAAGTTATCTCTGACATGGAGCCCAGATTACATTTGAGAATCAAATCCAGCAAGTTCATTTTGTCTTCTGATACTGAGTATTATTGTGGGGTTTCTTATTTTCAGACACATAACTGGAGGAGATGTTTCTTGACCTTGACATGTTTCGACTGTCATCTGCAGTCTTCCTCAGAAGCTGATCGCTGTGACGTGTCCTTATGTGCTGTTCTTCCTGGGCGTGGTCAACTAGACAGGTCTGACTGTTCTGTCAGGTCGACCACGCCCCCCGCCACCCGATGCTCTCTGGAGGAGAGAGTCGCAGGTGTGGGAGAGCATGAATGCTCCTTCGTCGTGGTTGATGGTGGTTTTTCCTTACTTCCTGATTTCGATGGCCTCTTTAATAAATTGTTTATGTTTATTGTTCTCTGGTCCGATCATTCTCGCGTTGTCCCAGTCCATGACATGATTCTGTCTTTTGCAGTGGTCTGATATGGCTGATTTGAGGTTTTCCTGTTCTGCCTTTTCTTTTCCCGTTCTTGTGAGTCGTCCTGCTTTGTCTCCTTTTCAACTCCTTCTCATGTTCCTTTTTTTCTTGTGTTAAACATCCCTCCTGTTTCCTCGATGTATGTGTGTTCACATGATTTGCATGGTACTTCATATGTGACGTTGTATTTTCTGTCCTTTCCTATTCTTGGGGTGGACCAGCAGCCGTCTGTGTTTGGTGTGTGGTTTTACGGCCGTGTTGATTTTGTGTTTCTTCATTGCTCGTTGAATTGGTTGTGTTATGATGTATGGTCTTGTCACCACATCTTTGTAGTTGTTCTCTTCTTTTTGTGCGTGTTCTGATTTTATTTCTTTTGTTTTGTTCTCTTTGTATTTGACCTGTTGTTTTCCCTCATTTATGGCCCATGTGGGGTACTGGCAGTGCTGTAGTGCTTGTTGGATGTGTTTTTCCTCCACACGAGGGGCGTGGTCAACCTGACAGACCTGTCAGATCCGTGAGGTTGACCACGCCCAGGAAGAACAACACGTCACAGCGATCAGCTGACACCTCTGAGGAAGACTGCAGATGACAGTTGAAACATGTCAAGGAAAAGAAACATCTCCTACAGTTATGTATCTGAAAAAAGAAACCCCAGAAAAACATTTGAGAACTAGAAAAGCACTCAGAGAGCTCATACCTCCGCCAAGCAGCTTCAGTCCACCTCCAACACAATCTTCCAATTCACATATTTTGTATGGAACGTTACAGATACAAATGTAATTACATACAGTTCAAATGTCCTACCAACAATGCGGCCTTCACCCCATCCAACCTAATGAATAGGCGCAGCATCTAGCGCAGCAGCTCTTAACAGCCTCCCAGCTTCTTAGACAACCGGAGATAAGAATGCCGGCCGAACCGTGAGTATGTCACTCAGGAAGGAAAGAGAACTCCGTCATTCATGGTCACTGTCTGTCGCGTGGAGCCCTAAAATCTCATGTGGTCAGAGGGGGTTACCCCAAAAACAAGAGTTTAGTTTTAATTGCCCACCCAGTTACACTTAGATTTTTAAAAAATCCTGGATCGAGACAGTGATCCAGATCAGTCCAAAATGTCATCATTTGTTCCTTGTCCCATTTCACACATTTCCTGAACATTTCATCCAAATCCATCAATGAGTTTTCGAGTTATTTTGCACACAAACTAACAAACTAACTAACTAACAAACAAACAAACCAACGCCGGCCATCACATAACCTCCTTGGCGGAGATAATTATTATAGTTTCATTGCCAAGGATTTATACATTCAAGTTTGATTTAAACGTGCAAAGATTTACGTTTCCTCTTCATGATAACCAATGCT